>CATKHJ010195491.1:0-35733 GCA_949750685.1 Vernicia montana
TCGTTTGGAGGACTTTTATTATTTATTTATTTGCATTTTTATTTCAACAAATAACACTGCAAAATTAAATTTAAAATATAAGAAATATTGAAAACTTATCTGTAATGGCGTTGACAAATTTAAAGACTGATTGGAATAATCATGGATCCATAAAATGCATTGTGAATCAAAAAGTAGTTTTTTCACCGTATGACTAATCGATTTGCGATATTTCAATGCGCGTTCGGAATGGAATTTCGACGAACGGATTTCGGATTTGCAATGTACGCATAAAATGCAGAATTATGTCCATTCGGGGCTTCGTCGGCGCATAGGCCCACGCACCGGAGTCCGGCGGCCGGCCGGCCACGCACTGCCGCCGGTGGTGGAGCTGGGGGTCGAGGCTTATATTGTCAGCAATCCAGTAGTACTATTCACTCGCCGTGAATCACCTCCATTTGGCCGGAATCGGCCTTGGAACTTTCGGTAGGTGATTTTTGGGTCTCCTTCTCTAACGACCGATCAGATGCACCATGGGTATAGAAATGAAGCTGGGACTGAGACGAGTCCAATGGAACAAAAATCACATGAAATAGAGGTCGAAATTGGCGACGAAAATCTTCATCGCCGGAAAATTTTATCGTCTGCGTGTGCCGCCATTCATCGGCGGTTTGGGCCACGGTTGCTTGCCCTGAGGTCGCTGGACGCCTGTGGTCTTGATGGTGGTGGTAGTGCAAGCCGCCACCGACAGAATGGAGGCGAATCGAAGATAATAGTCAAGTTTTCTCTCTCCTCCCTCTCTCCTCGATCTGCTTCTTCGATTTTCTGATTTGCCTTTCTTTTTCTTTTTTTTTTTTTTTTCTGCTGATTTGTTGGTTTGTTTTTTTTTGGTGATGATGGATCTCATATTCAATGGAACAAAAATTGCGATGATCGGAATAATTATTTCTGGCTGAAATATAGAGGTAGGAACACAACTTTCTTGTGTCGTTTTTCACAGACGGCGCCAATTTGATGAGTTTAAAATCACTCGATATTGTTGATTGTGGGTCCCTCAAATGGGTAGAATATGTAAACATAGAAAAAACGGATCAAGGGCTCCCAGGGGTTAACCCCCGGGAGCTTAAGTTAATAATTGTTTGAGAGAGAATGTAATTGAAGCAATTCAAGTTATCGAAGTATTGCTCATACCTGTGAAGTTTGATATTTGAAGTATTTATAGACTATGAGTATTTATGTAGATTGAATAAAGATTCTTAAAGCGAGTTGGATTAGGATGACTATTTGCATGTTAGCTTGACCTTGTCCTTTTGATATTAAGATTTTAAGTAGATTAACCAGCTGGGCTTGACTCATTATAGTCCTAATTAAGTTCGGTATATTTTGTTCCTTATCAAGTGTTTTAGATAATTTTTTGTTTTAATATTAAAAAAATTCCTAGATTTTTCAGTTTTTTTCTATTTTTTATTTTCATTTACTAATTATATAATTGTTTAAAATTTATCAATTTTAACCATTAATTAAATTTTAATAAATTAATAATTAAAAATCCTAAACTGAAATTTGTAAATTCAACTCAATATGACCAAAAAGAATTAAAGCTACAAAACCCAAAAACCAATTGAATGATAATCCAAAAGACAAAAACACCAACAATAACCAAAAAATGTACAATCGAAACAAGACCCCATTGCCCAAACTTGAAACTTAGTATGTAGGAAACCAAAAACTGCAAAACCTACTTTGCAAAAAACATCAATAAAAACGAGAAATGACATAACGATAAATAAGATAAATGATTTGGATTAATAAAGGTTAACAAAAAAAGAACAAGGCAAAAAAGAAAAATAAAATAAAATAAAACTCCAAACAAGGAAATGCATATTAAACCCATCCAACATCAGCAGCCGGCCATCACGATTAAGGACCAATCATCATGTTACGAATTGGGACAATTAAGATCCATTACATTAAGATCCACTCTCAAGCACTACATTAAGATCCACTCTCATCAAATGACGTGTGGGCTAGCTGGGACTTGCCACTAACAAAAATCACTATTGGCGAATTGGATTTCAATGGAGGTGGTTGAACGAGACTGTCGCGAATGAAAATCGTGATCTAGTTGTTGCTTTTCGTCGGCTTTGGCCACTAGTGGCCTGGGCTTGTCATCGACGAGAGCGAACACTTCTCAAGCGTCTCATACTCCACAATGGTGTACTGCGAAGAGCTCAACACGGAGGTTGTTGTCGCTGATGGGGGCACAGTGAAGTAAAAAATGATTACGTTGGAAAAGAATTGAGGGTAATCAAGGGTAGTTTAGTCTTTAAACTACTATTGACTTTATTTTTTGAGTTGACTCAATAGAAAAGTGCAAAAATTTAGACGGAAGAACTAAGTAATTGACCGAATGAGACATTAGAGACATTTTAATATATTTATAAAAAATGAGGGATTCACTAGTAATATTGACCCAAATTGAGAGACGAAATAGTAATTTACCTGTGAGAATATTTAAAAAAAAATTAACTTTGTTGCTATTGGGGTTTGAACCTAGACTTATGAGAATATTAAGAAAGCTCAAATCAATTAAACCAAACATAAACTCATACTAACTTTGTCCATAAAAATGTATTATTTTATTTAAAACAAATTATATTGTAAAATTAATTTTAATAATCACCTTCCAACATAAATTAACAATAAAATTTAAATACATTATAAAATAAATTTAATTTCTCTAGCACTAAAAATTAAATTTCTCTCATTTTTATTTACCAAAAAAAATTTACTTTGAAAATTCTTATTACCTATTTATTCTATTATTATCTTAAATTCTAAAATCATTTTTATATTATTTATTAAAGAAATTTATTATATTCAAATTTATTTCATATTATTCTATTAAATTGCTTATAAACTTTATATTTCTTATATTATATAATATTAATTTAATTATTTTTTGTTCAAATTTCGGTTGAACCTCTAATTTGTGACCCTTTATCTCTTCCAATTCAAAGACCGAACCAAGTATGAAAACATTGGTTAGAAGAGATATATACATTTATCATTGGATTAAACTTGCCAATAATGAAAAAAAAAGGTTTATAATTGAAAAATAAATTTTCTTTTCCCCAAAAACTTGCATAGAAAATATTATAAAAAGATATGCATGATTATAATAAAGCTACCGTAATTAATTTCCTTTTTCTCTGTTCCAACTACTAATTTCGTAAATATGCTTATCAATTTATAGTTCCAATAAGTTAAGTATACTTGGTTGTAGAGCAGATGCATTGGGCTAACAGTAGCGTAAACAATACAAGAAAGTTCCTGGAAGTAAGGCAAAGCACAAGTTGAACTGCTGAAAGAATATAATTTAAATGCATGCCTGCACCGCATGCTGTTTATTTGATACATTCTCGACTCGATTATATAATCTTGTTCAATGCAGCACATGATATGTACATATGACCAACTTCTATAACTGTATATAAACTTTTTAATATTTAACTGTAGCTAATTGAACCCCAAGCAAGCCAACAAAAATAACTAGGTCAATGCATTAGCATAAGAATACAACTGCAATTTGCAGAAATGTTACAAATCCTGTCCTACCATTAATCAATTCAACAGACAACATTTATCAATTCAACAGACGTCTCATCATCTTTCCCTTATGCAGGATGAAGTCTCATCATCTTTCCCATATGCGGGATGAAGTGTTAAAAAGCGTTTACCCAACCATGGTGCGCTTTCGACCCCTTTGGCGAACTGTAATAATTGGTTGTAACAAAAATAAATAAAAAGGTAAGAACGAGATAACAACACCAAAAAAGAAATATTAAAATCAATAAAAAAAAGTTGCACAAATAAGAAAGAGGGTTGCACCTTGGGCTAGCTTATTCATGGTGGAGGACCACTGTTTTGAGGACTTTTTATATGCAGCAATTATGCGATCCATCTGCAAAAGAATGCAGCCCATGAGTAGATAAATTCTGCAAAAGAGTGCAAGGTTCTTTTGAATTTAAGTTTTAAACTGTCATTTTACAATTTCAAAACATACAAGAGAGAAAACTAAAATCAAGCTCAGGACCTATTTTATAACAGCTATTTTATGAGTTATGAGGAAATTAGCATTTACTTAAAGCATGCCATGAAGTCATTTCTGCAGTTTCTATTTGGAAAAACAGCAAATGAAGAAACAAAAGGTCATGTGTCTCAAATTTCATTTTCCATATATCTACCAGCAATCTAACAGAGCACAAGCGAAATTGGAATGAACAGAATTGAAAATTCTTAACTTACCACATTTCCACATGAAGAATGCATTGAAAGCAAGGCTCGTTCAAGTACATACAAATCAACTGCCTTATCTTCAGGAAGGGTTGATGTGAAACTCAGACCAAAATCAATGAGAACCTGAGAGAAGATATTTCTAGTTGTGATACTGACACAAAGTAACAATCACACATAAATCAAAGAGAATAATAAAATTACCCTCTTCCTCAAAAACTAAAAAAAAAAAAAGTAACACACAGAATAACTCACCAATTGATTAGTGCCATTCCGGATTAGCATGTTTGATGTGGTCAAGTCACCATGAATGAGTCCGCCATCATGTAGTTTTCCAATTGCATCACCGATATGCATTGCAATGTCATCTAATCGTTCTTCCACAACACCATGCAACCCAAATTCAAGAAAGATATCTTTCACAGAATGACCCTCCACATACTCAAATGTAAGGGTATGCAGCAAACGATCCACAGCGTACAGCACTGGAGTAGAAACCCCAAGTCGCCTTGCCTTTGTCATGCACCGAGCTTCCTGCACCAAATTTTTAGCTCATAGAAAAGGTGAGACTACAAACAGAGCGTAGCCTCATGAATATGCATAGAAAAGCAAAGGAAAAAAAGCCTTATGATAAATAATAAATAACTAACCGCATTCAAGCGCTTAAGTGTGAGTTTAGAATCCAAAGATGGATGCCTATACTTCTTTGAGAAGCGTTCCTTGACAATGGACCTCCTTCCAACAAAATTAGACTCAAAAACTCTCTGAAAGAGAACATACCATTATAAGTATAAGAAATTACATCTTCCAAAATACAATATCAAAACAAGGCAAGCTGAAAAAGACATTTATACATAAATGAACATTTTTTGCCGAAAAAAATGCAAAACCCTAAAATTCTATGCCCAAAAAAAAATAGAAAGAATATAAGAAAATCGTAAATTCAAAGACAAGACTGCTTTTTTCTCTTATCAATAGCAATTATAATGAAACTCACAGCTTCAGCGCCTTGCTTTATCAGAATAAGTGAGACATCTTTAACATCTGAATCGATCTCCATAAATTTGTATAATTAGGCAGCAAATTATCTGATGGAATTACAAACCAAGGCAAAGTTAAACAATCATACAAGCTTTTTTACTTCATTTTTCTAGTATTTTTTGTAGCATTTTCAATTGTGCTAAAGCACATCGCAGCAGTAGAATAAAAAAGAAGCAAATTTATAGTAAAAATAAAGGAATAAAATTAGGTTTTAGCACAAAAGATCGCACCTTTCGGCGGTAGAGAGCTAAACTGCCAAACCCTTCGGCCCCAAATCCTCCCTTTTTCCAATTTTCTGGGCGCATGATAACACAATCTTGCTATAGTAGTGACCCTAGCATTCAGTATAGGGGTATTTTTGTAAATGTGGTTTAAAAAAAATAGAGTTAACGACGACGTTTAGACATAACACAGCAATACATACAGTCAATCAAAGCGTTGCAATTTGCAAAGCAGAAACCCTAGTCCAAACTCCCTGCGATCGGTGCAGCTGTGGGCGTCGAAGCTCTCTCTTTTCTGGTAATTTTCAGTTATTTATTGATATTGATTGAATAATTGATTCCTTTGTTAGCTTCAGAGCTACACATTTGTGCCATGAAGAGGCCAATGCCATGGAGCGATAAGGAAGAAGATTCATCGTCGTCTGATGAATCTTCATCCTCAAATTCAGATTCTGATAAGACGAAAGGAAACAAAGGCCAAAAATCAAAGGAAAAGAAAGGTAAAATTTTTATGATACTTTTAAAAAGATTTTGTGGCAAATTTTATTAAATGGATGAGAAATTGTTGTTTGTTATATCATTATTTATGAATGAATGAATTGGTAAGACAAAAAGGGGGAAAACTATTTTTCTTTTACTCATAAATATTATTGAAATGCTGAGCTGAGCTGAGCTTGACAGTTAACTCATTGCTCTATGTTATTATATTTAGGGAAGTTTGGGAGGCGAAAGAGTGGAGCTGTGGATTTTGATGCATTGGGACGACATGGCTATAAAGGCGGACTGTCAGTCCTCAGTGTGCCACCACCTAAAGATGACACACAACCAGACTGGTCTTGGTCTACTGGCAAAGAACGTCGTGAGATCAAGGAGGTCGAAGAATCTTATGAACAACGGCAAAAAACCAGAGCTGCATTAATAGATGGGGAGCGACTGACGAATGTACAAACTATCAAAGAGAAGAAAAATCTATCCTTCTCTCAGAAGGAAAAGAGGAAAAGAGATCTTGGCCAGGCTAGTAGGGGGAAGAATTATGTTGAAGAAGAGAAGAGATTGTTGAGGGAAAGTGGTATCTACTCTAGTTTTGATACATAATAACTAATGCACCTTATTGTGATAGCAATGCTTTGTATTAGAATCAGACTCAGTTGTTGACAACTGATTATCATATATAACATTATCAATGAAACAAAGTCGAAAATCAAATTTCATTGCTAGCAACTTGACTAAGGCAGGTTCCAACAATTTGAGTAACAAATGTATTAACCCATCTAAATTTGTGATTTGATGTTTTAAATTATTGACAGGAACTCTAATAATATTTAATATGCACCAATAAAATAGAAAGACAAACATAGCAACACCCATCATATGCTAGATAAGAATGGAACATCTTAGGTAAATTAGGTTCATCACGTCAGATTATGAACTATCAATGATGATTTAACACGTAGATGTGTTAATTGCAATATACACCCTATAATTTATAATTCAGATAGTTAATTTTCATATTCACTTTATAGTTAATTTCTATACTGTTTAATATAAAAGATCATGATTGGACAATCCATAATCTGATGTGATGAACTAAATCTACTTAAGATTTTCTCTACTGGACCCCATCAACACCCTCACCCTCTCGCTGAACACTCAACTCAAAACTTTCCTTGTGCTACTGGCCAAAATTTTCTTCAATAGTCGATTTTGATTACAAGGAAAGGAACTTGCTAAGAGATTAAAGATTAACGAAGCATTCGAGTTAGACAGTTCTTTCAGCACTTGCTAAAAGGAAAGAAACCTGATCTTATTTAAGCACAATCTTTCAGTAAACAAGGTTGTAAACATTGCTCCTCACACTTAATATTGCTACCATATTCATGTTGATCCTGTGTAGTGATACTCTGCCAACAAGTAGGCTTATAAAAGAGACTTCGTCCGCTAGAACAAAATTTCAAAACAGTCGTTGACCACAGGCGCTGTCAGACCCTCCTCTCTGAGTCACAACCGAGGGCAAAAGTATCCAGACCATGCAAGCTCTTTCGTCAGGCTCGTTAGATTTGTAATTGCACAGCAGGTGATCTATTGTGTAAAGTCTGATATATAGCTTTGATGGTATTAGGAGTTGTTCTACAACAACCTCCAACAAGGGAAGCCCCAATCTCGCACCATTTGTTTACATACGAGACAAAATCTTCATCCGATACTCCAGTATTTTGCTGCAATAGGAGTACACTGTTAGTTTGGTATATTACAAGGGGTCAGCTGGGAAGCTGTGAACATTTGATATGAAAAAGAAAGGAAAAAGGAAGTAAATCCTCAAATTCCTTGGAAAATTAATAATAGCATTTTCCATTTTCCCTATTCTTTCTAAAGATTCAAACATTAAATTCTTATAATCTTAAATAAGCTACAATTGCTTACTGTTACTTCTGGAAACAGCTTGAGATTTTCTAGCAGTTACTTAAAACTACATGGTTTGATTTGTTCCTTCAAATGTAATTTGAAAAAACAAGCTGAAGGTAATTTCTATATATTTCCCAAACAAACAAAATAAACTTACCACCCACTCCTTTCGATCAGCATCATAACTCTCCCCACTGTTTGGATATATAAGTATTGGTTTGGAGGTCACCTGAAGAAATTATTTGTGAAAATAAGTTTCTCACGAAGCAGAATGCCTAATATATTCTAACTAAAATTCTAAAACAAGTAACAGATGAACTTATTGCCAAAACGTTTATAAATACCAAAAACACAAAACTTCTTAGGTATTACATCTGTTATGGCATAACCAGACATATAATATTCAATCGCTGTCACAGGCAGTATAATTAATGTTGCTACAGAAAAACACCAAGTCCTCTAGCATATCATACCTCCATAAAAGGCATCTCAAGACAATGTTCTAGGCATTAACAGTCCTTACCATGGTGGAAAACTGCACTTAAAAATTTCGTAAAACAGTGCATCCAGGGTTCTTTGAATTTGGGACTATAACTAAATAAGCAAATTTTGGCAAAATATTTTTGTTATAAATAATGTACAAAGAAAATTATGGGAAACAGGCTAGTGGTAGTCAATTTTTTACCATGAAAAATTAATCCCTAGTGATCATCAACTAATAAGTATTATGGCAATTATTTTGAAAATTTAAAGACTAGGACAATAAAAGTGATAATTCAGATCTTTCTTGTCATTTTTTTTTATATTTCTAGCTTGGGATCAAATGATCAATAAAAGGCATAATTGGAGGGATTCAGTAAATGCATAAATGACTACTCCTATCTGCTTGAAACTAGTCATGCACTATAAATATCAAACACCACACTTCTGTGCTAAAAATAGGAACCTATAAACATATCATCTTACGAATAATAAAAGCCTGGAAGCCTCATTCCCTTTAAAAATTTCCAATGTACCAAGAAAAAGAAAAGAATAACAAAAGTGTGAGAACCACACCTTCTTGATAGATAAGATCAGTCCATGAATAAATCTAGGAGGTGTACAGTTAATTCCCACAGCAGCTACTTTCCTGCATGATTCAGCAATTGAGGCACATTCAAGCAAAGAATCACCACTAACCACATTGACACCATCCTTAGAGTTAAAGGATAACCATGCAGGAATCTTTATGTTTTCTTCCTCTAAAAGTTCAGCATAAGCCTGCGAGAATACAATAGTCAATAAGAAATTGTGCACAAAAAGGAACATGGCACCAATTATGATAACAAGAGACACTTCTTATTTTAAAAACTCTTCATGATGGCTCTATTTTCCATCATTCCTGCTGAGATCTAAACTAAAGCAACAAATTCCTTAAATGAAGAAATTTCAGGCTATACATAGGATGATGTACCAACCAACAATGATACAACTTATACCTTGGCCTTCTGCTGGGGATGGATGGAAGAGGACAGAAGTGAAAGGGATGGGAGCAAAAGTGGGAGGGGATTGAATTTTCTCCCATTTGGAACATGAGGAGAAAAACTGGGGAATAGAAATTGCAGGGTGAACAAATCACCCAAGTACCGCAGAACACATTATCCATCTTACCCTCTATGCAGAAGACCAATCCAATAAGTCTAGTGTTCAAAACATTTTAATCTCATTGACCTCTCTGCACAAATATGACTCCTACTAAGTACTAATATGGGCTTTATTTCTCCGATTCACCACAAAAATAAAATGCATCCATTTTTCTGTTAAGCTTTATACAATACTTTTATCTACAAATTAAATACTCATTGGATCAAGGAAAAAATTTTAATTTTCACCCAATTCAAACAAGAAATGGTTAATTTCAACCAACTTTCTCTCTCTCCCATTTTCAAAAATTCCAAACAAGAAAAGAGAAAAGTACAATCTCTGCATCCCACCTTCTGTCCCACCCAATTGCCCTCTCATTTCTTTCTTTCCCCCTATATTTTTCTCAAAACAAAGTGTAAACATCCTATTCATTTCCAAGAAACAAAAAGTAAAATTTTATGATATCAAAAGGAGAAATACCTGAGCTTCGACCTTATTTGGGACCGTCTCAAATGCTATGAGGTCAGCTCCTGATTCTGCCAATACCTGAACCCTTCTGCGATGAAAATCTTTCAAGGTTTCCAGGGTAATATCTTCACCATAATTCCCACTGAAAAGGTGAAACAACAATGAGAGATATAAATAGCATAATTTAAAGTTTCACTTCCAAAAAGGATATATTTAACCAGTGACACAATCAAGCTCAATTTGGTTGTCTGGCTGTGTCATCGTACATAGCTGAGTTACCTGAGTAATAAATATAAGAGGGTAAACAGAGAAACAGAATGTCCTGTCCATGATATGCAATACACATATAAGGGATTACAATCATGACACACATTCTTCATAGTCTTCAATGTGAAAATATGTTATGTTATCAGACGCCACAATGAGCTCTGCTAAAGCAACCAAAACCCTTGTAGAATAAAATATCCCTTTAATTAAAAGCTATGACTCTTAATTGGTGCTTGATACAAGTGACATCAACAGCAAAGCAGCTAATTTCATGTTTTAAATAACAGGTGGACTCACCTGTACTCAGATCCATCAGCCAAATAAGCTCCATAGCTGCCAACAGAAGCTGCAACTAAAATGGGGTGCTGTTTCAGAACCCTGTTGTTATTACTACCACCACAAGCTCCTGCTTGGCATCTCTCATAATAAATATCCCTTGCCTCACAGGCAATTTCCACACTTCTTTTAAGCAAGGCTTCGCTTTCTTCACTAGAGAAGCCTTTAGCTTCAAACCCCTGAATGGTGGCCTGTCCAAATTCAAGTAAACTTAGTGTAAGTTTCAGAGAGAGAGAGAGAGAGATCATTGTTAATACCTGATAAGATGCTGTGATAATAATATCAGCACCAGCTTCGAGATACTCAAGGTGCACCTGCCCAGTTATGAAAATCAGCTAACAATAATTTTTTTAATAACAAAAGAAACGCTATTAAGGAAGTAAGGAAAGAGATCACACCATGAAGATAAGGCATCCTCCTCATATAAACGCACAGAAAAAAACAACAAGACCAAGCAATTAAAAAATAATGTCCACCGATCATGCCAAATAACACTTAATAAAGTAAAAGGCAAAACCTATCCTGCTAAATGTAAAAAGATGACAATACTACTAACATCCCTAATGGTTTATTACATAATTAAATTGAAAGTGATTGCTAAACAACAAAAGATGGTTTCTATTCTCGAGATGGAAGTTTGCCTGCTAATAATCTTGATAATATGTGAATATATACCATAAATCATATTTGAATTTACACAGTAGCATTTTTACTAAATCAATACATCAGCAAAGTTGGAGTCCTTTTTTTTTTTTGAGAATGAAAAAGTCCTCTAAATATATTTTATGATGCCAGTATTGGCAGATTTGTTAGGGAAAAACAGGGACTGAGTGGACATGACACCCTCCTAAATTTGTCTTCAGAGTTAGTGTGTTTGGTTTAGCATTTACATCCATCAATCCATAACTTACAAAACTACCCCTATAACCTAAAGAAATATATTCCCTATATATAGGTGCATGGTACAACCTCAATATATCTTGTTCATTTGTTCCATGGATATGCTCTTTACCCCAAACCACCCTTCCTAAGAAGGATAAAAAAAATTCAAGGATAAAATTTTTAAATAATACTACTAATTACAATAACATTGCTAGCCTGTCCAAGTTCAACCTTCAATCCTCAAATTTCCATAGTGTTTCCTTTTAAAATCATTCATTCATAATTGCAAATGCTTTGAATCATTGAATGCTGAGATAAATATCTTTCCATACAAGTTACATGGCTTAAACTATTGCATGCCTACCAGCCATAGTTTTCATCACTAAAACCAACATCAGAGATAGGGATTTTGATAGCTTTTGGGATCATCTTCACTCCAAAAATTATAAATAAAAACAAAACAAAAGGACAGAGGGAAGGAATTGTATATTGTATGTACCCTCTGCAAACCATTAATTAATCAACTGTCCAATCCATATGTTTAAAAAGAAACCACAGTGGCCCAAACTCAAGAATTGATAAACCACCATCTACATGATGATGGGGTCAAACCATGGATTTAAATTGCGGTCGCGGTCATTTTCGCGGTCGCGGTCGCGTGTAACGGTAACGGGGTCGTCGCGGCCATAACGTAACGGTAACGGCCAACCGCTACGCAATTTTACTTAAAAAAATTGCAAAATGTGAACTTGCAGTCCTGCATATTCCTTTTTTTTTTTGGACAGAAAATCTGCCATTTTCCTTGGCAACGGCCGTTACGTAACGGCAATAACGGCTGTTACCATTAAATAACGGCCATAACGGCCGTTAAAGTTACAAAAAATTTTTGCCCATTATATAACGGGAATAACGGTAACGAGAGGCTTAATTCCCGTTACATATCGACCGTTACGTTATGTAACGGCCGATATTTAAATCCATGGGTCAAACTCTAATTCTAACTTTACACGAGTTCCATTATGGTCTATTTGGATAGCTAGTCATTTTAAATGATTGAGCATTTGAATTTTGTTATTATGCCTATTTTTTTATGATTTTACACTTGAAACTCAAAGTTAAATCCACAATAATTTTAAATGATTAACTATCCAAACGGATCCTAAATTTACTAGCATTATTAAAAGTCCTGACATCTCAATAGAAACAAATCTTTATAAAGTTGATTCCAGATATACAATCCCATACAGTCAATGCAAAGGAACAGAGAACAGAAAGCAGGACCAAAGATAATGCATGACATGGCAGTCCATATCCGCAAGATCAAAAAGTCACTGCCCATCTCTGTTAAATGTGAGTAAGCTTCTAGTGACAGTCATAACACACAAAATTCCAAATAAGAACAGAACAGCTCTCTCTCTCTCACACACAATCTCTATCTCTATCTCTATAAAATATAAATAATAATTAATTAAGTGTTCTAAAATAATAAATCTTTATCCTTTACAAGTAGAATCCATTGTAGAACAAGATCCAAACTCTAAAAGACACCACTTGTTCCACATTTCAATGTAAAAATTACAAAGAAATCAAGTTTAAGTAGAAAAAATCAACAGTTTTATTTGATATTCATGTATTGATTAAGAGAGAAAGATGTAGTACCGTACGGATGAGGTGAGGAGAAGTGAGAAGACACTTGGCACTCCAAAGAGGATCGTTAAGGTCAGCGCCGTGCCGTTCGAGCTCCGTCGCGAGACCACCGTCAATGATGGCGACGCCGCCAGACTTCCGGAGGAAATCCGTAATAAACGATGAGGTCTCGGCGCCGGAATGACCCATTTGAGTATTTTTTTTATTTGTTTGGTAAATTGGTTGTTAGGCGCGCAGTTGAACTGTGGAATAAGTACAAGTCGGCAGCAAACGTATTGACAAGACCTTTTTTTTTTATTTGCAATTGAAATTTATAGAGATTGACCCCACAAGTTTCATAAATAGCACTAATGTCCCAATCTCTTTTTCATTTTCCTTTTTTATCATTTTACAAACTCTACAAATATTATTATATCTTTTAGTAATTACCATAAAAGTAAAAAAAAATTCTTAAGTGTACATCTAGAAATCCCCAAATCTTGAGGTAAAAGATTTATTGAATTCTTGGAAATTTTTACAATCTAATGCTATATTGTAAAACTGAAAAATAAGTGTAAAAAATTTAAGTACAAAATAATATAAGTAATATAATTTTTAAATTATAAAATTATAGTGTAAATTTTAAGTTAAAAATTAGTGTTATTAAATAATGAATTGTTGAAAATTTTAATTTTAAGTATTGAATAATATTATCAAAGAAAATTTTTTACTACCAATCACAAATTTAATAAAAAAAATTACAAAAGAAAAAGAAATTCGGAAAATCAATGTTTTACTACTGATGCATATCAATCTGAACGAGTCTCCCCAAATGAGCTATGAGCTCGCCCAACATCAGAACAACATGATATATATCATCAATCCAAGATCGCCCAGACATATGTCAAAATCACCTAGATATATGCCGAGATCACCTAGATATACTTTGATCGAACTACCGATCATCCGTGTAGATTTATTATATCTACATAGAGATGATCCTCAAAATCAGTTGTGACTTTTCACCATGTTCTCCACTTTCCTAAATAATAGAAAGTCATTATTCCACTACTTGAATACTTGGTGGTCATACTTTTCAGGAACTTGCTCTCTAATGCAGTATACTATAAAAGCTTTCAGAGGTTTCATACTTGAGGTTACACATTCTAAATACTAAGAAAGTTTTATATTTTCTTTAAGAAAGATCAATTACTGATTTGAATATCGGAGAGTTCACCCAGACAGTTCGCCTAACATCTTTAACATTGTTTTGCAAGTTCGGACAGTTTGTACTATATTTAAATGTGAGTTCGAAATCACTTTGACTCACATCAACTACCAATCACAAATTTAATGTTCAATGCACTACTCATACTGGAAATTACTTTTAAATAGCTCAAAGGGAACAACCCAATACTACCTAACTTTCTTTGTAAGGCTAAATCTTAACCTCTTGATCCTTGTAAGTTTTATTTATGTGGAATGATATCAATTTGTTAAAAAAAAAAAAAAAAAAAAAAAAATACCACCTAAGTTTTCTCTTTTAATTGCTTTTTATTCCCAATAACTAGTTTTGTTTCCCAACTTTATTCATGATCAATGGTGACGTTATCTGATTAATCTAGCAGGGTATAATAATCAGCCTCTAGTACACTTTAGGTGTGGTTTGGTTATCTGCCTAACCATTGTGGGTGGTTAGAAATTCTATTCATTGAATTTGCAAGCAATTTAGTACAAAGCATATCCTCTTGAAGTGCAGTAGTGGAAAATCCACTCATGTCACCATATCATTTGTTCCCTACACTACACCCAAATGGGCAACATCAGAATAATTGTCTAATCTCATGCAACTCATCAGTGTGCCTAATTGGCAATATCAAAATTGCACATGCAAGATCCCTAAAGCTTCCAATGAGTTGTGCTGCTTGGCGTTAGTGGCTTTTTACAGAATGTCAGACATAAAAGGATAAAGATCTGGTTCTGATGATATAGGAGCATTTAGATAAAGTTTTTAGGTCAATTGCGAGTCTCGTAAACAATCTGAATCAGATTGCTCAAAATATTGCTTTTTTGTTATGAAAAAAAAAATATATTTTTATTAATTTAAAATTTGAGTCTAATTCAAATAGATCACATCCAGTATAGTAGTATTGAAGAGTCTTCTAAAAGATTTGAGTTGTGTAACTATGGGCTATGAGCCTATGACCTACCTGTGAAAACAGTTGGTTTTGGACTGGCTCAGTGGAGGCTACACCAAGATTTGTTATCTATTAAGTATTGTATGTATAATGTATCAAAACCATTTTGTTTTCCAAGTCTATGCTTCTTCAAACAGTAAATATGTCATGGCTACAGCTTCATCGATCATACCTCAAAGCAATTTAAACAACTGATTTACAGCTATCCTACATATCAACTACTATATTGATTTTTCAACTCAAGACTACTATCTGAATTGAAACCATCTCAAGGAATGTTATACAATACAATAACTATGGAGCTCCAATTTCCTAATTTCAGAATTTTGTGTACTAATAATAATTACAGCAACCAAATCTTAACCTTCCCTATTCTTAAACTTGCAAGAACTTAACTAGGACCAGAAATTCCTGTGCCTTCCAATTTCTGTGTTCATGAGACTGCAGAAACATGTGATCTTAGTTAGTTATTCAAAGACCAGCTGCATTTTAGTGATGAATCACTCAAACTACTCTGCAAGTTTATATCAGAAATGGAAGTTCAAAAAGCATTTATGGACCACGAGCCGAACTGAAACAGAAACAGCCGGTAGATTGGCCTTCAGGTATCATGCCACCTCCTTTGCTCGTATCTATTGCTTCTAGCAGCCTCACTACCTCATCCATCTCAGGTCGTTTGTCTGGATTTGCATCCCAACATTTCCGCATGATGCTTGCCAATGAATGTGGACAACATCTAGGGATTTCTGGGCGTAAATTCTGTCGAAAATCAATATGATTGGCATCAACATGGTGTTATATTTTAGAACTGGAAATAGGTAGACAGCATCTTTGGTAGGACAACATAATAGAACATGATAAAAATTCAAACTAAAAATTCATTTGATTAATCGCTCATTATGGTCTACCAAACATGCATTAAGAATAATCTTGCACAACCAAATAAACACTAGAAGGCTTATCCAGGGTAACCCTAACCTGATCACTGGTTCTATGAAGAAAGGATTTTGGAAACATTGAAGAGAAATAAGAACAGTTAACAGTATTTGTTCCCGAAAAGATTAGCATTTTTCACATAATTATCAAGTTAAGTGTAATATTGGGTTTCAACTATCTCAACTCCTTGTTTCTAGGATATATGCAGAAACTTATTATCACATTGAGAGACCATTACCCCAAATATGGCATATTTTGATTCTCTATAAGCTAGAAAAAATAATTGATGAAGTTGATATTTATATATAAGAACAGTGAAGTGTAGGTTGTGTCAAATTATAGGTAGGAAACTAAGTAATACCTAAATCTGCAACCATTGAGATAAAATATATAAGAAAAGACAAACCTGTCGAACAACTTGAGATGAAACTTCAGCAAAACTAAGATCAGGATAAGGCATATCACAGCAATAAATTTCCCATAAGCATATGCCAAAGCTGTAGACATCGCATTTCCTATTGTAAGGCTTACCATCAAGGACCTAGACAAGTTATTTTGTTAGTCTTTTATCTATTTTTCAGATGGAAGAGAAACCTATAGCCAGAGAAAGAACAGGTAGATACCTCTGGGGCCATGTATCCAAGAGTACCAGTTTCACCTGTCATATCCCTTGGGTTCTGAGCTTCAACTCGAGCAACACCAAAATCAGCAATTTTCAAAGTTCTATGAGCATCCAACAACATATTTTCTGTCTTAACATCACGATGTACAATCTTTTTAGAATGAAGATAGCTCAAACTGCAAAAATGAACCAAACAAAACAAAACCTATTAATTAAGCTTGAATCGCATACTACACTCATTGAAAATTTGTACTTACCCCCTTGAAAGGTCCAAAGCAAGTTGAATCACAATCTTAAAGGCAAGTTTCTTTCTCCTATTTCTGATTAAAAATTTCTTTAGCGTCCCACCTGGAAGATACTCAAGAACAACACAGCACGCCCTGGAAGGGTGAGAATCATAACTTCCATTCGTAGGCATTTTAAGATTGGAAGTTCCCATTGAAGCTCCAACAAACTGTAACAGAAAATTCTACTTATAATCTGAACACGAAGGTAAGGTATAAGGACAATGTGTAAAGAAGATTGTAACTTAAGTCTGAAGAATGGAGGATATCCAAATAATATAGAAAAGTGAAGATAACTCAAGTGACTTATGATAAATGGTAATTAAATGTATAAAGCATCATACCAACATTGATGGGGTTTTAAATGCTATCAAAATATCAAAGCAACAGAATTATAACCCTGAGGGAGAATATCCTTCACCTTTGTAACATTTGCATGTTCAAGCTTATGCCAAACAGCAACCTCTTGCCGGAAAGATGCCCGAAGAGCTGCAATTTCAGCAGCAGTGGCAATGCCATCCTCCCCCCAATTCAATACCTTCACTATAATGTTTAAGAATAACAGTAGGCAGTAAGGATATGGCTAAGAAAAATAACTATTGATATATTACCTAATAATTTGATCTTTTAGCTAGGGAGTTCTAGTAAAATGAGTGGTAAACCAGACAATATACTTCTTTTAGCACATAGTGACATATTTGAAGGATCTTAAACAATGGGTAACTTAAAGAGGGGCAGTAGTCAAATCCTTGCAAATTAGTGGCATTTAAATAAACCAAACAATCAAAATTATATCTATAGTAGCAAATTTGATTTGGCAGATGTTTCATTAAAATTGATAAGATTATCTACGTCTTCATAACAAGGAAAGAACTACTACAGGCTTATAGGGAAACTTCACATCAATCAGATAGAATTTTTATGAGGAATTAAACCAATTTATTAGACAAAAATTTATCATCAGTAGTACGTGGTGATCAATTACACCTCTAATGAAGAAAGGCATAATGCTTAGCAGCTGAAGTCCATTAAAACCTAATATGTTGTAAGTCCAAACCCCCTGAGAATCTATGGACACAACATTAGCATATTCGTGGCTCTATATTAGATCCAAATAATGTATTAATGGTAATGGACCAGAAAGTAGGAATTGCACAAACAGAGGAATAGAATGCAATAACTGGAACCCCAACAGTTATGAAAACATTGACAGAAAGGAAATAATTTATCAAAATTGAAATACTTAAAAGGCATAAGACTGAGTTTCTTTTAGATTCAAGAGAATAATTTTTTATGTGCTCAAGTAATCATTCATTAACGTGTCATCTCTTATACAAAATTTGAGCATTCAAATTTCCTTAGCACCTTTTTACGCCACGCATACCTATTTGCACAGTCTAGTTCTCTTTACTTGATTTTAAGAACTTCTATAAAATTCATTGAGAGTTATACAACACCATAAAAGCAAGCAAGAAAGCTAATCAAAGGATCACATAAAAGATAAATATATCATTTCTCTTCAAGAGTGAAATAACTGAAACTTGTTCAAATCAATAGTTCATTAACATGTAAACAAGAAATGAATTCAACTTAAACAAGAAATGAACTTCTAATTCCAAAATTAAGAAAAATTCTGAAATGCATTACCAGCAACATCTTGGCCATCATAATTGCCTCTGTACACAATCCCGTAAGTCCCATGAGATATAACATGCCTTATATCCAATTTACTCAAATCAATCTCCCACTCTTCCCTTCTTGTCTGCACTTCCCTGTCTCTTGACCAAGCACGGCTCAGATGCTTCTCTAGCTGGATATCCCAGCTCTTGAAATCAATTTTATCTGCTCTAAAATACATTTCTCTATTGCTAATACTACCCACATCCTTCACCTGTGAACTCAAGCTCTTTTCTTGGGCATTAGAGGTAGCATCCACTTCATGGGTATTTGATTCCTCAGCTTTTAAACCCTCTTCAACTTCTTTACCATTGCTTGATTCCATTTTTTTTCCCCTGTTCTTAAAAAATGACTCTAACAACTATCTAATAACTGAAGAATAGAAAATTTAGTGATAAGCAATTTGCTTCTTGAGACTGTAAAACAAATTAGGCATAAAACCCAATTAATCAAACACTAAATCAAGAAGCTTTAAAAAGAAAGTTTTTATTTTTATCAATCAAAACTAAGAATTATGGACTTCCATATCCAAAATTTTCTTTAGAAAATAATAACCATAATATTTTTTGGAAAATGGAAAAAAATTAAAACTTGAAGCTAACACAGGAAAAAAAATTTAAGGGAAATGAATTACAAATGATAATAATACTTTTGAAAAAAAAGAATAAGAAAAATGAAACAAAACCCCACAATTTTATTTTATTTTTCTTGAAAATAAAAACACAGGAGAAGAGGAAGGAGAGAGAGGAATGACAAAGATAGGGCTTTGTGGAGGAGAAAAAAAGAAGAGTATAAGATGGGAACCAATAAGATAGAAGCAGAAAAGGAAAGCACAGAGAAGAGAAGAAATGAGAGGGAGATTTTTGGGAGAGATAAAAAGTGAAGGAGCCAGGATTGTGGCCTAAAATAGCTGCGTGACTGTATCAAAATCAAACAAATTTCAACTCTTTCATATATACGCTGTTGCTTACCTGTCCTTCCTAAGATTTAACTGATTTACCGGTTTTTTAACTTTTTTAGAAATTTTATAAGCTGTAATTCTCCTTTAAATGACCAAAAGACTCCTGCAATATAGCACTCTTTCTATATATATATATATATATATATATATATATATATATGATCTATATTTATTTTCGAATCTATAGTTTTTTTTTTTATTAGAAGAATCGAATCTTAAGTTAAGAATATGAAAGAATGTTGTTAGGTGAATATAATGTTCATATCAATGTTGTTAAAACCAGATTGAAGGTTGAATCAGTTTTTTTTTTAGGTTTGTGGTCTAATTAGTTCGTTCGGTTCAACTTAATCAATTTGCCCTTTTTTTTTATTTTATTAAATTTAAAACGGTATAGTTTTAGATAAATTCTGGTCCGATCGGTTCAACAGTTTTTTTTTTTAACCATTTTTTTTTCACAATTCATTCGCTTTTTTATAACTTAAAAATCAGACCAATAATCGATTCCCAATTTAACCGACTCAATCTGGTTTTAACAACACTTGTTTATATGCTCTCCAAGGTCAAATAAATTCCATTAATAATTTAAGGTCAAGTTTGTATTTTCAAATGATCTTTTTGATTTAATGTTTTATTTATTTATTAATGACTTGAAAATATAATTATATCTAATTAATATAAAATGATGAATTTATATAGTAGTTAATTTAATTGATTTCTTTATAATCTTGGTGTAGAATATAAAATATGAGTTGAGTCTTCTTTTACTAAATTAAATATTAATAAAAATAAGATGTATTAAAAAAGGAGATGAGCTCTCATTATATTTTTACAAATATTAAAAAAAAAAAAAAAGCTTTGACTGATATGTCAAAGATTGGAGAAATCAATATTTATAATACAAACTGAGTTTAAATTTTGTTTAGAAATTTATTTCAATATAGGATTAAAAAAAAAAAGAAATTTATTTCAATATATCAAATAATTCTTTAAAAATTAAACTTATATAAAACTATATCATTAATTTTTTCACTTTATTAAATTTTTATATGTGCAAATTAAAGTTTATACAGACTATATATTTAATATCTTTTTATCATTCTTTTAGTTAACTTATATATTTTATTTATATTAATATTTAAAATTATTATAAGAGATATTTAAATTTAATAAAATAATAATAATAATTAATATGTTAAAATATTTTAAGAAAATGTAAATTAAATAAAAAAAAATAAGTAAAACAGATGCAAAGTGTGAGCCCACAACTAGTTAAAAATAAATATGATTTATGATTTAAAATTTTTGAATATTATTATGAGTGAATTTGACATTATTATTCTAAAAAGTTAATTTTGGATAAAAATTAAAGAATAATTATTTTAAATTAATGGATAATAATTATCTATTTTTAAAAATAAAAAATTTGAGTTTAAAATTGATTTTAAATAAAGCTTGTATTGGAGGGTAAACTGGTGGGGGCAAATTAGTCACATGCAAGTGAAATGTAAAGTCCTTATTTAGGTTATGGTAGCGACTATTTTTGGCTTCGAGTTTCGATAATTCCTAACGACTCATTAAGCCATAGAAAAGGCAATGATTTCCAAAATATGTACTCTCTCTCTACCGCATCCTTACAGTAATTAAATTAATAAATCATAGCAAAGGTCCATAGCAGCTTCCTTGATGCTTCCTAAGCATCCAATATAGCAAAGCATATTCCATCGCAAGAATTTCTAAGTTCAATTCCTAGTTTCTGCCACCGTTGGATCAGAACCATGATTTGATAGAAGAAATGCGTTTGCACTTGTTTGAATTTTAAGTATAAAATTTATTTATAAATATGTCAAAATTTCATTAAAATTAAATTTATGAGAATGGAATGAATATTTGTCATGTCCATAAATTTTGAGAAATTCATTTCACCAAGCAGGGCATATAAGTTTGCGAATAGGACGAAAGAATATACTACATATACCTCACATTTAAAGAATACTTCTAGGAAATTCAGGCTCCATAGATGTTGGATCTTTTAATAGTGCAAGGCTTCAGAGAATGACATCACATATATCAATCATATCAGAATCTTATCTCAGGAATGGAAAAGTGATAATAAAAATTAATCAAGATAATACCTTTATGCAATTAGACCTAGTGAATAGTGATGAATAATGGAGCGATTTTCCATCACATCAACATTTCTTTCCAGCTGCAAGTAAAGCAATTTTCTCTGAGAATATTTGGCCTGCATGACTGCTATCCCCATAAACACCTATTTAACTTGAAATTTTAAGCATATACCTGAAAATATTACAATCTGGCCACCTGCCATGGATGTTTATGAGTTGTAAATATGCCATGGAAAGAAGCGCTTATATTTATTTATATGTGAAATCAATCACCCAAGTGCATTGCACTAGAATTATAGTAAAGATATAAGTTGCTGAGAAAACATTCCCTCAACTAATTCACATCATCATCTTGATTTCTCATTGTTTTCCTTCATTGATCGTGTATACCTTGAGAAAGTCAAGCACTTGATGAAACTCAATTTGAGACGGTATTATAGGATTAATTAGACAGTAAAAATATCAAGCAAGAATATTTTAAAAGAGGTCATGTAGGAACTTGTGCAACAATGACAAGCAACAAAGCCTAGTTTGACCGTTATTGAGAATATTTTTCTGGCACGAGTTGGACAAATAAGTGATTAATACAAATTGAACAAGTCAGTGACTTGAGTAAATAGGAAACAACAAATAACACTGACAGCATGAATACGGCCCCACAATCATTACGTCTTGCAAGGCCACACCAATTGGCAAAATAGTTCCACGAAAAAATTGATGAGTCGACCTGCCAGTCCATGACTCCATTGACATATCTCATCTTCTCATGATGTTTTTTTTGGTACAAATCTTCTCATGATGTTTGCTTTGCCCTCTAAATGTTTTAACATGCAACATTATAATAGAGTTTGACTAAGAGGAAAGGCTACAATATTCTTTATGCCAGACAAGGATTGCTACATAACTTCCAAAGAAAATTCCAAATACACTCGAAAGTCTGCTGATCACCAACAATTATGCAAAACAATGACTTGTACTGCTTTCCTTTACCTATTTGATACACCATCAACCCTCTTCCTGTTGTGTGCAGGCACGTGTGCATGTGTGAGAAATAGAGAGGGTGGGAGGAAGGGAGCAAGATACACATATAGAATCCACCAACAAAAATGTCGACTTGCAATGAAGAAACAATTCTAAGAAATTAGACATGTATTATTGCCAGATGAATTATATAGTTCACAAGAGTTTTCCGCTGTTACATGTCTCATTTTTTGGTGAGGCAGAATAATAAATATACAATAAATTTTCTTACCATAAAACTTGAAACCCAGGAACCTTACTCTGTTTAAGCAATCGTTTTTTGCTCAAGCAGTCATGAAAACAGAGCTTCAGTGTCAAATTCTATTCATCCTGTCCAAGGAAATAATATGCTTCAACAAATGGACTTGTAAATTGAATACTGTATCTTGTCCTTCATGAATTAACATGTTTGAATATCACCAACAGGTTGAATTTATGCAAATTGAATGATAAAAATTTAGGACCTACTCTATCCAAGAATAATTTTCAGCGCTTAGGTACATATCAAGTGGTTGAGTAGACCAACTCTGTTAGATTAGATGCATTATTTATAGTATCTGCCTTGATGGTGTTCAACACCCAGGAAGGAACCATAAAATTAAGTCGAGTTGTTGTTTTCATGTGCTAGCAATGGGAAACCACTGTAAAATCCAAGTCTACCTGATACCAAAAACTAGGAATTTGCACTTAATATCAGTATTTTCCAGGGTTCAAGACAACAAAAAATTTTAAGCCCGTTTCCATGAGGACTAAAGCACCCAAAAAAAATTATCATGGCAAATTACAAGTCTTATCAATTTTTTATTCCTTTTTCTTCATTTTGCTGACTTTCACAAAAATTTATTAGAAGAATAGCATTTCTGAAGCAGACCAGTCCCAATTGACTTTCTCAATGGTGAAATATAAAAAATCCAATGAAATGACACATTAATAGTTTTCTCTATCTCCAATTTTCAGTAAATAGGAAAACTAAAATCCATTCAAACTCCAATAAGCTGGATTCCATCTGATTTCCATAAACTCAAAAATCAAATTGCCAATATGCAAGTGCAGTATTTATCATCTAAATAATTACCTCAAGAATGGAAATGAAAAATGCAATAGAAAATTAAATGCAGTGTTGAAAGGACAAATTATCATGTAATTTTTTTAGGACAATTTCTATACATTGTACCATGAAACCACATAGTACGTACTAATTGATGTAGCTGATGTCAATATTTATACTGGATCTACTGGTAGCACTGCACTAAATCTAAATCTCAGCTTATTTCAATTGCATAAAAATAACATTGACTAACCTTAATACTGAAGAGAAGACTACTATCTGAAACCTGTTGGCCAGCTGTCACTTGAAGCCCATGAACATAGCCAGCAAATGGCGCCTTTACAACGTGCTATTCAATTAAAGGAAAATAATTTTAAAAATAAGCAAAAAAAAAAAAATCATTGATCCAAACTTTTAGCCGCAATTACACAAACCTCCATTTTCATTGCTTCTAACACTAATATAGGTTGTCCTTCCTCCACCTTTGATCCCTCCTTCACAAGAACCTTAACCACTAAACCAGCCATGGGAGCCACCACAGTTCCTGGAGGGTGAGATGTAGTCTCAAACTTGGTCTTATGTTGGGTTTCGTCATCATTGGATAAATAAAGTCCTATTTTTTGTCTAAAATGATGATGGTGAGACCCATGCCATATATGAATGTGCTTTGTCTCATCCTGCATCCCAAAGTGGAAGATCTTATATCAATACCACAGATATGAATGCATGGCACACTCTACAAACATGGACAAAGATAAATACATAGATAGACAGACAGACAGATAGAAACGTACACACGTGTGTGCAAAGATGCACTTGTATTGCTGAATGTTTTGTCACAAAAATGTTATGCTAGCCTTTTATTAACAAAACTCATTCGACCAAGCAGTAGTAATATCAACAACAATAATAATATGATGAGTCAACATACTAGGAAATGAAATGCTTTGAAGAATAAAAGTGTCTGGAAACACCACATCATAGTAGGGAAACCTGGGGTAGATTCAGAGCACCACAGGATCATTCGGACACTAGCAAGTTGAAAAGACCATGTTACCCCCATGATAACAACTCAAAATACTATGACAGATAAGAGCAGATGCTAGCCATAAAATCCTCATTGCCCAAATGCCATCCATTTAATTTAATCTCAGTGTCACTATTAAAGTATTGATGACAACGTGTATGAATTAATCTAGTCATGCTTTAAAAGATGAATGTATACAAGTGCAATTACCTTTGAATAAGCAGCCAAACTAACATTCATGCTTACACCATCAGCCTCAACTCTAAAATTGTCATCATGCAGATGTATTGCTTTGACTTCTATACCAGGGGAACTGATTTCTCCAATCTATGCACATACAGAATGTTGAAGGGTTGTCACTTCAAGTATGAGAACTGGCCATTCAAACTTCCACTTACATTCATTATAAGAAGATAAATACCTCGATCAGATAGTTCCCATCTGGCTGATAAGTGATGGAAACTGTCACTGTCAAAAGCTTTAAACCACTGCTATCATATTCATCGTCCCACTCAAATACCATAGTACGCCTAGCAACATGATGGACTCTGAAAGGGGGATGAGAATACCATATGGAGTGTAAGCTGCTGCCCCCTGAACATATTACAAGCATTAACATCATGAAGATTAAAAAGGAATATGTATTGCAAAACAAGAATGAGCCTTCAACCTACCAGGAGGACTTCCCTTCAAAGCAGAACGTTCCTTTTCACAAAGACATGCAGCTATCAGAGTTGCGCTGAATCTGGCACTATTACATGTTTCCTTAGCTAACAATGAATTATTAGGATCAGTAAAGAGGTCATCTTTATGGTGCTCAATAAAGTGGGTTTCCACATTGCCTTCTTCAAATGACCTATGGTTAGCAAGTTTTTGAAGAAAATTGATATTAGTTGGCACTCCTGCAACCTGCCAACCAATGAATTTTTGAATGATTACATTTTCATAGCGACAGATTCTAAAGACAAAATCTAGATCAACAAGTTGTCTGCAAATATCTATAAAAACTTTTACGCAGGTGTAGAAGTAGAGACCATCAGATATGATGTAATTTAAATCTAAAAGAGAACTAACAGAGTGATACGAGACTACAAGATGCATATAGAAAAACATTAGTTTTCAACAGACATAAATCATGTTTTTCATACAAGAAGACTACAAAGTAATGTCTACTGCTTCACAATACTAGGGTCATTGGCTTACAACCACCAAAACCAACGGTGCAAGTTCAAGTATCAAGAGTAGACAGAGTGAGAAAATATGATGAAGGGTAGCACCATCTTAATTTCTTTTCTAGGATCCCACTTTATTGGGTTTGAATGGGTAACAACCTTTTTTAGTGTCTCTCCTTGTTGTAACCAAACCATCCAGACCATTTGAGCCATCAATCACCTTCCAAACAAACTATCACAAGCTTCTACTTTATAAGCAAATAAATTTAGTTGAAATTTGTGCATAGAGTTATTCTACCAAGCTTATGCATTGCAGTGACAATATCTAGTGAACCATCCATTTCAAAGGAGAGGCCAAAGTCATAATTAGCATACTGAAACTGACACATAATTCTAGTTAATGTATACCTGAAATTTTGATAAGCAATCCTTCAGTTTGATTAATGCTGCAGCACGGTTTTCTCCCCAGACTACAAGCTTTGCAATCATAGGATCATAGTGCATGCTAACAGTGTCCCCCTCTTCAACTCCAGTCTCAACTCGAACTGCTAATTAAGACAGAATCTGACAGATTTAACATAAGCCAAAAAGATAGCACACCAAAGTAAAGAGAGACAAAAGGGAACTGATTCACTGAAAAGTGTTGGTAGACTTGATTCATAATAATGAATCCTGGACAACCCCATGTATCTTATCTTGCAAGTTCTTCTAATCTGAGAACAGATGGACAATGGATAAACAGGAGACCTGACTGAGAATAGTTTGATCATGGAAAACCTTGGCCAGCCAATCTTTCAAGATATAAAAAAATATATCATCCAAAAGTCACGTGGCACATACTATTCATATAAAATGGATGCTAGGGTTCATATTATGTATAACTTGGGGTTTGCATTGCAATTGCACCTGTTGATGAGACTGCAGAAGGGCGATAATGATGAAGAACTCCAGTTGCAGGAAGAAATCCTTTAGGAACATTTTCAGCATATATTCGGGTTTCAAATGCATGACCTGTCCAAAGAAAAACATAAGATATAAAGACTACATGATAAAGATATTCTACTGATATTCAAGCTTACATGAAAAATAAAAAGGAATTTTTCCTATCGACATAGCAAGCCAAAAATATATTTCAACCTGAGCAGATCAAAGCTTATGCAAGACGTTCAATTAATTTTTCTTTGGCATCTTAGAGCCTTCCCCCCTCCTCCCTCCCTCCCCCCTCTTCCTCCCTCCTTTTTTTTCTGACAATTTATGAAATTGTTTGCATTCTAAAAAGTAATTTCTATCAATTTTGATTGCTATAAGATAAATGTAATAACAAGAAGTATAAACTTGGTAAATCGATCAATATGAGAAAAATAAACAAGCATTTAGATCAAGAACTGCCTGTTGCTTTTCATAGAAACTGATTTTTTTTTTTTTTTATATAGGTAGTTTTTCTTATCAACCAAACATTGCTTATTGCTTATTATTATTGCTTCCTTTTTTTCTTTTAATAGAACTAAAAAAGGAAGCTAAGCAAACGGAGCCTTAGTTTTATTATGCCAGTTCTTATTTTACTACCTCTTAAAAATAAGCATGCAATTTAAATGCAAATAGAAATGAACTTTTTACCAATTATTTTGTAACTTGTTTTTTTTTTGTTAATGGCCAGGTTATTTAAATTGCATCACTGTTTAGTGTAGTTTAATTCCTTTTTGTTTTCTCTTTTTTCAATCAAATAAGGAGCAAACTGCATGGAAGGATAGGACATGTTCACCTACAGATCTGTACATAATTGAAATGAGTTTGTTTTAACATTCATATTCAGGAGCAAGCTTACCCAACAATGGCACCTGTGACTGACTAAGAGGAAGCTGTTCTCCATTTGCAACACGGATTTGCCATTCTACAAGATCTTGACCAACAATCATCTCTGTCACAGGATGCTCAACCTACAAATGAATACAAATGCTCCCTTTAGGATTTGTTAAACTTAAGTGATACGGCATAACAACATAGGAAATATAGAGCTAAGCACCTGAAGGCGAGTGTTCATCTCCATAAAATAAAATTGGCCTGAGACTTTGTCAACTATAAACTCCACGGTCCCAGCATTGTGGTAACCAACTGCCTTTTGATATATGTGAGGGACTAAACATTAGTAAATGTCACAAAAGGAGTTAAAATTAAAGGATATTTGAACAAAAATTATAAAGAAACTTCTGAAATATGAAGAGCTAAATAAGAGAAAATAGCAGTACTCATGACATAAGACAGGTCTCACGTGGATATACAATTCCCAAATCAATAACATAGTTGTCCTTATAATATAAACGAAAGCAGATTGCTTAATAACAGGTAAATTTTCTTATCACAACCAAGTGATGCAGATAGGAGTACAAGAAAATTCAAAGACTCAAGTTAGAATTATGGGGCTTATTGGGAAAAATTACAAAGTAATTCCAAGTCCTTTTAGAGTTTTACTTGTGCGTCTATTCAAACAAATAAGCTGCTGGTATATTATTTTTAAGTTAGAGGTAATTTTGAAATTTTCAGCGTTGCTGGAAATTTATCCAGATTTCTTTAGGAGTCTTTGTTTTTAATTCTAAGTTATATTTTGGGTGGGTCCCAGTTGGTTTAGGAAGACTTTATTCATTTTTAGCTATTTTCCAGACTTCAAATCCTTAGAGATTAAGACTAGTCCTACGTTCTAAAAGGATTAGGATTAGTTTTAAGTCTAAAAATACCTATGATTGTAATGCCTTTAATTTAGTTTGCTATTGAATAAAAAAGCACCCATTATACTATTTTTCAGTTGTGTGATGCCATTCACCCTTAGGTGTGATGCCTAAACCATTTTCTTCTATTTTACTATTCATGTTATTTTTTCACTATTCACTATTCAGGTCCCATTCATTGTGCCATAACAGCCCCCTCACAGCCTTTATTTCTCGTTCGATTTTTGAGTCTTTAACCTATTCCCATAAAGCCATAATTGTCCACCTTAATAACTACCCATTCTAACTTTCAAATTAACCTAAAATCAGCCTTAGTAGGCAACCCTCCAAACTATCCTATGTCACCAAGCTTATTTATAATTCTCATAGATTCCACTTTAATCTTACAATACTATCTTCCAAATGTAAGGCAATTACAAAATTTGTTCCTTTGCATCAAACTGACCTTGCAAGCTCAGGATCCCATGTGATGTGGGCAATCTTTGTAAAGGAAAGCATCCTTTTCAAGAGTACAGTATATTAACTTGGTTATATTGCAATATGGATTAAATTTCAAATCAAAACATTTTCACAAGTCATTGACCAACCAGAGTACATGGTAGAATTGCTTAAATCATCAAATGGAGCAGAATATGGTACATTCATTTGCATCATGAATCTAATTAGGTTTATGTGGCTCCCATTACTAGTATATAATGTTAAAATGCTAACATAGTATGACTGAATTACAGATAATTAAAGGTCTCCATTTCTAAGTTCAAACTAGCCCAAAGATGAAAGTAAAACGCACATGCCAGAATCTCCATAAGTAAAGTTTGTTTTCTAAAATTACCTACATGTAACAAGCGTGATGCTAATGACTAATAAGATCAGCTGACCAAACCATGTCAATTTGCATTGAACTCAATCTTTTCTTCTTAAAGGGGCATAGAAAAGTTTTAGTTAAATACAGCTCCATGTAAACTAAGCTGCAAATGCGAACAAAATTTTCCTCTTAAAGCTTCGAACAGGGCTGTTCTTTGTCCCTGTTTTCCATACATAACAATATTGTATTTCTAAATTGACTACAAATATAGTCATCATTAAGCAAATCAGTTAGATAAACTTTACCTTGGCTGCAGATACAGCAGCCTGACCCAAGTGTGAGCGGAAATCATTCATAACATTTGGCTGCATCAATTCGAGTTCCAGTTATAACTTTTGCATATATACAGAAAAAAATCTGAACTGAAACTATAGGAACCAAACATTACAGCTGGAGCTTCTTCAATTATCTTCTGATGTCTTCTCTGTATGCTACAATCTCTTTCATATAAATGTAGTACATTTCCATATTTGTCTCCAAATATCTAAAACATATAATCTAAAGATTAATATATAAACCAAACAGACAATAAATGCATGTGGATCTCAGAAATATTAAACCATAAAATTTCAAAAAAGTTAAAGAGAAAGACCATAAGAACATTTTGTGAATATATAATACATACACCAAATTAATTGAGTGGAAAAACAATACTAATAAATCCATGAAGACAAAAAACACTACCTGGACTTCTATATGTCTTGGCTGTGTGATGTATTTCTCTAGCAAAATTGTATTTATGCCAAAAGAAGCAGCAGCTTCACGTTGTGCACCCAAGAAAGAATCAACAAATTCACTTGGACTTTGCACAATCCTCATACCCTAAAAAATCTGCAGAGTGTAAGAAATTCATCTGAAAGGAAGTAAATATCTAACTTAACAAGAAAAACCTTATTCACATGTTGTTTGCCTTTTTAACAGATTTTATAAATAAAAAAAAAATTGTCACAAAAGACTTCATTGTAGTGATACTCCAACATATGCTCGACTATAGATGCATATTCCAAATTCCCAATATAAAATCCATTCATTAACATGTACCCCAACTATTGATGTCCCATGATAATTTGATCATCAAACATTTTAGTTAACATTCCTTCCCTGAGTAAATGGCATACCTTTCCTCCACCTCCATGGGTTGGCTTTATCAAGATAGGGTATCCAATTTTATCTGCTTCTGACTTCATGAGTTCAATATCTTGCTCACTACCATGATATCCAGGCACAAGTGGCACCCCTGCAGCACCCATTATCCTCTTGGATGCACTGCCAGATATGTAACGAACATCAATAAAAACAGTAGATTTTTCTAAATAATCACAGCGAAATTCTGGCTTGCACAGAGAAAGAAAGAAAGAAAGAAAATACTTGAGCACTCTTTTCCATATCAACCAATAATGAAGTACTGAGCAACAGAGAGGAGGAAATGCATTAATTTAAGGACTGAACATACAAGTTTATCAGAAAGGGAAAGGATGGAGTCAGGTAACAAAGTAGTGTGTACCTTTTATCACCCATGTCCCGAATTGCTGAAGTTGGAGGGCCAATGAATGTAAGACCCTTATCTTCACAAAGTTTAGCAAATTCAGCACTCTCTGATAAGAAACCATAACCTGGGTGGATAGCCTAATATTCGAAAGAAGATATCCACGTTGAAAAGCATACCCTTAAATGTGACAAAAATAATAAACAATCAACCATGCCTCATTTATCTTAACTCAACATGCAGCAAAGTATTACAAGTCAATAAGATCAAGATGGAAATTATTAGATATAGGTAGAATAACAAGTACCACAAATATTGCTAGTATCACTAAATATAACTAGTGATGCTATTAACAAATAGATGGTCAGAAAAAGGGGGGGAAGTTTGGGACCCATACTCGCTAAGTTTACTGTTAGAAATTAAAAGGCTATGTTTAGTACATGTAATTGAATGTGATCAAATAAAAATTAATAGAAACTGAAAACTGAAAATTCATTTGATTACATTACAATCAATTACATCATACCAAATAGAGCCTAAATGTCTATTCTATTACCTCCAAAATATAAAGCAAACAACTACAGCGAAGGAATAAGACTGAGTCAAATCCCACAGTGACAAGCCACTTCGGTGGTGACTGGTGAGGAGGAGGAGAGCCATTTCAAAGTCATATGCAGAATTCTAGAGATAAGTAGCGGCTACTTTATGCTACTATATGTCTATATCATATACCAATTACAGAGATTGAGTGTTTAAAAGAAAAAATAACAGCCAAAGAAATGCTCAAATACTAGTGCGATCATCCACACTCGAAAAAACACAAAATTAAATCATCTATTTGGCGCATTGACACGCTAATTGCAATTAGCACGTAATTGGATGATTCGATCATGTTATAGATATAAAAGAAACACTGATTCAATCAATAAGAACCTCATTGCTTTAGGGGGGGGAAATCATACGAATATTTGTTCATTTTTCCAAATGATATGAAATTTCACTTAAAATAATTCGTGAGATTCTTCTTTCTAGACTTCCTCGGTAGCTAAAACAGAGCGTTACCTACTCACCTGAGCACCAGTACGAATGGCAGCCTCAACGATCGACAAACCGTTCAAATAACTCAACCGAGCCGGAGGCGGACCTATATGAACGGCCTCGTCAGCTGATTTAACATGAAGCGAGTCTCTGTCGGCATCGCTGTAAACAGCCACAGTTCGAATCCCTAGCCGGTTCGCAGTCCTCATGATCCTGCAAGCAATTTCACCTCTGTTTGCCACCAAGATTTTCTCTATGCGCTGTGTCGTTTGGTTGCTATGAGAAAGAGATTCAACAGAGAAGAGTCTTATTTGGATGATGAAAGGCTTAAGGTGGAGTTTTCGACGGAGTAGTGATGCCATGGACGCCATGGTTTTGTGTATTGCAAGTTTAGCAGTGTTAAAAAAACCGCAGGATGCGGTGGCTTTTGGTCATTTTGAAGGATGTGTGAGGGGTAGTTTTGTAAGAATAAACTGTGGTGTGTGATGTGGAAAGAAATGATTGGTTAGACAAATATTTGACCTGATTATTGAGTGGATATGGATCTGATGCGGTGCTTACCTGGGAAAATGTTCCTAAATTGCATTATCTCATCAATTGGCTTGGCTACGTGGCGTTCTATTAAAATAATGTATTATTGATTGATTGTTTGGGGAATGGGCTTCTTATCCGCCATGTCATGCTTGGACGAAGAAATAGGATTTTTAATTTTAGATTTCTAACATGTTTTGGATGTTTCATTGTTTTGAGAAGTAGGAATGGCAATGGAGCGGGGCGAATTTTGAAATTTTTAACTCTATTTTATAAATAGTTAGGGTAAATTGGATTCGGAGCGGGACGGAGATTCTCATTTATTTTTTTATAATTTTATTAATGTTAAAACTTTATAATTTATATATTTTGAAAAAAATATGTATAAGTTTTATATATTATTAATTAATATTTAAATAATAATAATATAATTAAATATTCAATAATATAATTTTAAAGAAAACTAATAATATATATATATATATATATATATATATATATATATATATGAAATTATAATAAAAAAAATACATATATATTAATTTTATAAAATCGAGGCGAGGCAGGGTAGAGAGACTCAATCTCATCCCCGCCACATTACCATAGACGGGACAGAGATTCCTCGTTGGGTTCGAGGCGGGGACGAGTTCCCCATCGGAGCTGATCGGATTTTGTCATCTCTACTGATAAGAATAAAGCCCAATCTCCATGGAATAAATTGTGGAAATTGGATATTCCCCCTAAAATTAAATGCTCCCTGTGGCGTGCTTGTCTTAATTGTTTACCCACTAGAGCTAAACTACAACAAAGGGGCATTCCATTAGATGCTTCCTGTGTGATATGTGGCAAGGCTGAGGAACAACCCAAGCATGTATTGTTGGAGTGTGAGTATGCTAAAAGTTGTTGGGGAAAAACAAAGTTAAATATCCAGATAGGCATTGATGAAGACTTTTCTGAATGGTTCTTTCGTCTCTTGAATTTGAATGATAAATAAATTGTTGGAAGATATTGTGTATTACTCTAGAACCTTTGGCATCAACGAAATTTGAAGTACTGGAATGGACAACATGGTAGATCATAACAAGTTGTTTTTGATAGCCTGTCAGTGCTATGTTTTTGGGCTGCAGCGAGAACACCAACAGATATGGTCTGTAACTTTCAGGTCAGTTATACTTCGTGCATTTCTTAGACTAAACCTCCAGTTGGGATGTTTAAATGTAATATAGACGTTGCGTTATTTAGTGACAGTAATTGTTTTGGTGTGGGAATGATTCTTCGAAATTCCAATGGTCATTTTATTAGTTGTTGCACAAAAGTTTTAGATGGTTTGTTTACACTTAAAGAGGTAAAGGCACTGGGTTTTCGTGAAGCTAATAAGTGAGTGCTGAGATTGAATTTAAGGAATGTCGTCTTTGAATTGGACTCTAAGCTTGTGGTTGATGCAGTGAAAGCACAAGTTTCTGATTTTTCTAAGTCTAGTTTAATTATCCTTGATTGTGTTGATTTATTAAGCAATGGTAGGAATTTCGAATTTCAATTTGTAAAGCGGCAAGCTAACGAGATAGCACATGTATTAGCAATGATATCTCATTTTAATGCTAGCCCCTATGTTTGGCATCAGTCTCCATCTTGTATTGAGGCTATGCTGGTTTCTGATGTAAGTTCTGATTCTTAGTAATGCATTTATTTCTTGATAAATAAATAAAAACAAAAAAAAATCTCCCAATCATATAGAATTTGAGCTAAAACATTTCATCCTTCTCAGCTAGCTTTTGGGGATGGGGCGTTTAATTAGTTTATGAAGTAATAATAATATATTTATACAAATCAAAATTATCACCAAAGGCCTAAGCCATTGGTAGATACATATCTGGCAAGATTACACGTTGGAGACTCCTCTCCTCACTTTTTAAGAATTCATACCCTATATAAAAAAATATATATTATTTTCAAACTCAACCCAGTTTTAAAATTGGCGAAGGCAAAAATTTATGGGTCAAAAGTTCAATCGAAATCGGATCAAAATTGAACCGAATTTTTAAATAATATCATATATATTAAATTAATTTTAAAACAAAAACAATAACGTGAAAATCAAATCTACCTCCCTTAACCTACAAAGAGTCTTTGAAATTGAATCTAGAGCTACTTTTTAAAATTACATTTTAATATTTTCTTTAATTTTAATTTTTTTTTAAAAATACTTTTGTAAACCATGGTTTGAGAAAAGTTAAAAAGCATAGTTTTTCTCAAACCATAATTTTCTAAACTCTAAATAAAGTAAATACAATTTGACAAAAATAATTTAAACACAATATCAAACGCACCCTAACATTCTCCCTCTCCATTAATTTTGTAATGAAGAGGGAGTATATATATACAAAATTAATTAATAAATATAAAATTATATGACTAACAAATTTTAAAATTATAGTTCTTAAAAACACTATTAATACCATAATATGGTGAAATGAAAAATATATATGTAAACAAATAAACTACTAAAAAAAAAAAAAAACTATAGAGTCAAGAATAGAAGATAGTTGTTGAATATTTATTATAAATTAAAGATAATTAAACAAATAATAAAATAAAAGGTGTAAAAGTGAGATGATATTTTTTAAAATGCAATGAATGAGTAAGAGTTCGTTCGGTATCATTTTTTGTTTTCTGTTTTTCAAAAATAAAAATAAGATTTTGAAAATTATAATTTTGTTATAAATAATTATTATATGTAGATATTACTTAAATATCCTTGAGTATATATTTTAGAGAGATTATAGTATAGGGTTATTTCAGTAATGTTGTATACACTAAATCCTAACTATTCCTCTATATAAGGGAAGTTAGAGTTAATCTAATAATAAGAGTTTGGAG
>CATKHJ010195504.1:0-14942 GCA_949750685.1 Vernicia montana
TTGAGAATAGATCCTCTCACAAAATACTTAAGGACTATATTCAATAATATGAAAACCCTTTTCACATAATGAATATATAAATCATGCCATTGGGAATTAATATCTACTATTACATAACAAGTATATGGCTCCTAGGGCATATACTGCTATCAGAAGGAACCCCAAACTTTCCAAGAACCTTCTCCCATTGAGCTTATGTCAGCTCACTTCCCAGAAGTAAAGACAACCTACACAGTAGCCCAATATACACAGTTATTTTTGAACAAGATTGTGAGCCTTCATGGTGTACCAGTATCTATCATTTCGGATAAAGGTACTCAATTCACATATAGATTCTAGTATAAGTTGCAAGAAGCATTAGGTACTCAGTTAGATTTCAGTATTACTTTTCATCCACAGATCGATGGACAATCAGAGAGAACCATACAGACTCTAGAGGATATGCTTAGAATGTGTGTGTTAAACTTTGGTAGGAGTTAGGAAAAGTACTTGCCCTTGATAGAGTTTACATACAATAATAGTTATCACTCCACCATTGGCATGGCACCGTATGAGGTATTATATGGTAGAAAATGTAAATCACCGGTATGTTAGATCGAAGTAGGAGACAAGCACATCGAAAGGGCCTGAATTAATTCAGGAAACTTCAGAGAAAGTGCCAATGATACGTGAAAGATTGAAGATTGCCTTCAGTAGACAGAAAAATTATGCGGATCCGAGGAGGAAAGTTGTCACTTTTCTATAGAAGAACATGTCTTCCTTAAAGTCTCTCCTATAAGAAGTGTGAAGAGATTTGGTAAGAAAGGTAAATTTTCACCAAGGTTTATTGGACCTTTCGAGGTGTTGGAAAGAGTTGGCAATATGTTTTATAGACTTGCTCTTTCGCCAAATTTAAGTCATGTGCATTCGGTATTTTATGTATCTATGTTGAGGAAATATGTGTCGGATCCATCACATGTGTTGCAACCGCAAGTTATTGAAGTGGATGAGAACTTTGCTTATGAGGAGATTTCTATTGCAATCACTGATAGGTAAGTGAAGAAGTTGAGGAATAAAGAAATCGCAATGGTTAAAGTGCAATGGAGAAATCATAATGTAGAAGAGTGTACATGGGAAAGTGAATAAGATATGTTATATAAGTATCCTCATTTGCTTCATGTGTAATTCATAAGTACCTTAAGTATTTGTAAAATTCAGGACAAATTTTTATAAGGAGGGGAGAATGTAATACCCCAAGTTCATGTATATATATTTATTTAATTATTTGTATGAGTTACATGTTAAGTCTCATGTGTATTTATGAGTTATGAGTTGTATGCCAAGTGATGTATGATGATTATGTTGTGTTTGTTTTAGTATAAGGCTAATGGGATGAGTTTATGGCTATATGTGGTGAATTGGAGGTTGTTTTGAAAGTTTTGGAGTGTGAAAGCTCATTCATAGTCTTGAACCCTCGTTCATGGACATGAACGCTCATTCATATGGTTGAATGTGCGTTCAGAAAGCCCCTGCATGAATAGTAACAAATTATGGAATTAGAGATGAACGTTCTTTCATAGAACATGAATGCTCATTCATGTAGATGAACACTCATTCAGAAGTCTTCTGTGAGAACAGTTAAAGTTAAGAATTATGAGATGAACGCTCATTCATCATGTCAGGTTTGAGCAAATTTGACGGGCTATATAAAGGAAATTAAGCCACAAATCAGTTTATTTAAGTCATTTGCTCCTCCCTAACCCTAAAACTTCAAGAGAAACACCATACCCACTCATATTAAGTTCAAGATAATTCATTTATTGCATCAATTAAGAGATCTAAGGTTGCTAGAAGTCATATTTTCTTTCATTATTGAAGCATTCACTGAAGAGGTAAATTAGATTTTTGAATTTCTTTTATGTTCTTCTTCTTTTTTATTATGAGTCTATGTTTAGGGAGGGAATAGGATTAAGAACCATGAGACTAGCATGTATATGGTGATTAAGAGCATGAATTGATATGTATTTGTTATTTGTATGTGTTTATGTGAATAGTTCCTCCTAAAAGACATGATGGGGAACATGATGGTTGTGATGAGCCATATTGTTTGATGTGATTGAGGACTTCCATAGAGTTATAGAGCATTCTTTTTTTTTTTTGTTAAGGTGAGTAGAAAATATACTACTATATTTGCTTTTGTTATCCTAAGGCTTAAAGCCTATTTATTACTAAACTACCATGAGTATGAGTTTGTGAATGAGCCATTGAACCAAAAACTTCTATATTATTGAACTATATTGTTTCATGAGAATCCCAAATTATGAGAATATGAGAATCATATAATGTTTTTATGCTTCTGAGTATAAGAACCTTAATTATTTTCATCTACATGTTGATTACCTTTAATGGAATGGAAATCCCCGACTGATGTAGGTTAATCATTAGACATTGTGCACATTGTAATACAATGGATATGGTATAATATCTTACCCCTATCTACGAAGGGTAAATTATCCTAGACGTGAAACCCGATCAGTTTCATATATTACGAGTAAGAGTATGTTAATAAACCTCTATTCTTATTACGATAAATAGTATGCTAAACCGACCTCTGCTCTTTATTATGAGGGGAATATGCTAATAAAGTGCTTTTATTCCTAATATGTTACGAGAATGATTTCTATTTCCATTTACCACAAGCTATAATTCCTTTTATGAGTTATATACATATCTATTCTTGTATAATACTAATTATTGCTATTTTATGAGTTATGTGAACCCTATTCGCTATATTGTAAGTCATTTGACAAGTTATGAGCCATACCATCCTTGTGAGCTAGCCTTGAGTCACCTAGCCTCACAAGTATGGTAGTATATTTTTTACTCACTGTTTTATCTCATTAGTGATTTTTTATTTTTTAGGAGATTAGAAGTCTATCAATTTTGTTCTTCAGGTATCTTTCTTCCTAGAGAACTATCTTGATCAATGTAATTTCTCCTTATTATTATTTGTAATAAAAGTATACTATAGTGCTCCATGAATGTGGAGAGAGTTATTTTTTTGACCTTAATGGCAATTACATGGATGATATTATATATATTGTTTTATGAGAATATATGGAATGATATGAGTATTATGAACTTATGAGATTATGAGTATGTGTATGTGTTCAGGTTTTGATCTTGGAATGTGTATGTGTTAGTTGTTGTGATGTTATGAGGATTGTATGATTGGATAGGTTCTACGAGTTTTCGGTTGCCTTATGTCTACCAATGCCCTAGGACCGTCACAGTTACGAAGTTGGGCTGTGACAGAAGGCTGCACTACGGTACAAGGACTTGTTTTATGATGTGAAGCACATGAAGAAGAAGACTTGGATGCCCGATGAGGCATGGGAGAGATGGCATGAGCATTGGGCTACTCCCGGGTTCAGAAGCTATCTCAGTAGGCCAACAAAAATAGAAAAACTGAAAAAGATAGTCCAGGATCTGGTCCGTCTTTGCACACTAGAGGGTTTATACCCTATGAGGAGCACACCAGACGATTGGTAATTATTTTCATTCATTTTTCAATTTTTTTAAAAGTTTTTTATTTTACTTGTTAATATATTTCAATTCTTAACAGGCTCGGTAATTAGGACACGAGCCTCTGCTTGTTAAGGTCTTCGTTCGCACACACACTAAAAAGAATGACGGGCAAATCTTTGTTGATACCAGATCATGGAGGGTTAATGTAAGTAACAAGATGGTTAAATTAAATCTATACTATTATGATAATCACTAATATTGTATAAAATGCAGGAGAATATCAATAACCTCCATGAGCAGTTATTGCAGTCAACTTGGGATCCATTGAGCCTCATCAAGTGGACGAGAGGGAGTTATACCTTTAGATTGTTGGGGGGCCGGACGAAAGGCAGGATTTACGACACCTCATTTTTATTGACATTTCAGTGCCATTACTTCTTCTGCCCCACCACCCCTTTCATCCGAGGACATTTAGCGGGAGGTGGATAGGCGAGTAGATGAGAGGTTGAGGGGTATGGAGGAGTGGCTGCGGATCTTATTAGCAACCACTGGGGTACCTTTACCACCTCATCTTCTATCGCAGCTTACTCTTCCGTATGCTTCATACCAGCAGCTTGCTTGTCCGCCTGTTCTAGGAGAAAGTGTTGATGTTGGTGATCATAATGATGTTGATGATTATTTGTTGGATGATCCGGCTGGCGGTGATAATCACACAATAGATTTTAGTTAGATTGCTTTTTATTTTTTTATACCGGTATAATTTTACCTTTGTGTTTTTTTCTGTTTATTTTATATTAGCACATTATATTTTGTTATGTTAATAAAATATTATGACATTATTTTTGTATATTTATTATTTACATTAATATAAATTAATATATTTACTTTTATATTTGTAACTTTCTGAATTTAAATATAATTGCAATTAAATTAAATTATAAATAAAAAAATCATATTCAACCTTTACAGACGGATTACCGAAATGAAAATGTATTTATTTAGTTATTTTTTTAATTATTTACCGACGGTTTTGTATGAATTTAATATTTTTTTTTATCAATTACCAACAAAATTTATTTTTTTATTAATTACAGACGTAATTTATTTATTTATTTATTAATTACAGACGGATTATACCGTCGGTAATTTTACCGATAGACAGATAATTTCATTGGTAATATATTACCGACCATGATTTTTCCGATATATATATTCCATTAGTGATCCGTTGGAAACTAAGGTTACCGATGGAAAAAATATAATTACCAATGGAATATTCTGTTGGTAATAAGTGTTTTTACAGTAGTGTTAGTCATCTCTTCTTCTCCTTTTCTTTTTAGTTCTCCCTTAAGTTTTATTTTTTGAACCACCGCCGATCTTCTCTTTTGATCGACGGTGATTCTAATATCTTCTGTTATATTTGATATTGTAATATCCTAGACGAACCTAAGTTCGGAAGCCTAATAATATTGCTAAAACAATGAGAATTTAGAAATTTGATAAGTTATTGGAAAATATTATTTTAGTGATTTATACATACATAAGTAGAGACACTCTATTACATTATAAATTGAGTATGTGAAAATGTAGTACGTATTGAATTATAGAAATTTTATGTGTTATTGGAGTGATTAGAGTAAGAATGGAATGATTTGGGAAGAATGGAATGATTGGGAAATAAAATTTACAAATAACTATATCAAATATAATGTGAAGTAAAAATATCGGAGCATGGAAATATTAAGTGTTGGGCTAAAACCCAACACTAGTGGCCAGCCATATATGTTAGAAAATGGGTGAGAATTGTTTTAGTATAAGTAAAGGAAAATGGGAGGAAGTTGGATGATGGTAGAACCCACCATCCATTTAGTCAAAATTATGACATCATATTAAGCCTAATTAGATTATGTTTATAGCAAAATTACCACTAATTAATTCATTCTTATCCTTTTATTTATGAAATAATAAACTTAAAAATATAACATAAATTCCCAGCCATTAGATCAATATAATCTAATTCTCACCATCCATTTGTAGTGACAAGTGTATAAAACTAAAAAAATTTTATTTACTATCACATTTCTCACCATCTAACAACTAAAGAAAACAACTTCTCCCACACCATTAAACATTTCGGCCACCATCTCCTCACCATCAAGAAATTAAGATTTTTTAAGGTAAATATCAAAACTTAACTCTATTTTTCATTCCTAGCATGAAATTAAATTGATGTTATTTGTTGATGTTGAGTTTCTTCCTTCTTTCTTCTTAAAAGGGTTTGGCCTAGTGAGCTAAGGGTGGGGGGAAACTTTTGCTTGTTTAAATTAAATGATAATTGAGATAATGGAGGTTAGGAATCATGATTTATTTGATGGAATTAGGAAGAAACTAACAAAAGTAACAATTGAAGGGAAAATTTCCCTAAGGTTCGGCCTAGTGAGGATTTTAAGAGTTAATGTTGGTTTTGTAATTTTAATGATAAATTCAACTCTCTAATGTGTCAATTGAATGATTCTTAAGTTAATTTGAAGACTGGTTAAGGAATGGAAGAATTCCTAATTCCTAGGGTTAAATAAATTGGGGGTTTTTCCTCTAATTGGAATTAAATGAAATTGATGATGTAAAAGTGGTATAATGAGCTTCAATTAAGTAGATTGAAAGATTGAAACAAAATCGGGAAGGAATTCTATGCCTAGGGTTCGGCCAAGGAGGGATTTGAAGTTAGAAAATTGATGTTAATGCAATTAATGCTTAAATTAAGCTTAATTAGGTGTCAATTGAATGGATATAGACTTAATTGGAAAATTGAAGGAAATAAATTAATTTCTCTCTATATAAGGTTCGACCAACCTAAAGAAATAAGGAACCAAATTTGTAAAATTCTAATTGAATGTAAGAATAACTTCATTTGAATGTTAATTGAATGAATTGATGAGCAATTTGAAGAATTGAAAACCTATAAGAATTTTTCCCAAATTGAGCCTTGAACATGGTAGATAATATTACCAATTCATTTCAATTGTGTACCATGAACCTTATATGAATGAGAAATGTGACAAAAGACTAATAATGGACTTGAATAGCAATTGACCTTGAATGCCATATGATTAAAGTGAAAATGGAATAATTGTTACTTGATAAATTAGTAATATACTTGATTGAATTACTATAAATATATTAATTGTTAGTTAGGAGTCCAATAGAATTAAGAGAGATAGAAATTTATTAGTCTTTATTGCTTAATAGTAATGCTAGTTAATATGTGAATTGTAGAACCAAAGGATAAGGGAAAAGGAAAAACGAATTCTCCGGAGGGTCACGATCACCCTTATTCGACTGCTAAAGGGGTCTTTTACCCGAATTGCGCATAAATGCGTTTATTACTGAAACTATCACTGATATTCCTGATTGTGTTTATATTAATATTGATTACATATTATGAACCTTACACCTACTGTAGAGTAGAAATCCCCATCTGCTGTGGGGTTTACATCAGACTTTGTGCACATGGTAAGCCTGCGGATAAGGCGAGCGTATTCGAACCCTAGCTAGGAAGGGTGATCCTAGCCATAAGACCTGATCAATCTTATGTCACTGTTTATATTAGAGAGCAAGGCTTAGGCCGATACTCTCATTTTCATGTGGGGGACATTGCGTCTCCAAATCACTGATTTTTGCTAAAGAGATATAATGTCTTACATTGGTCCTATCTTAAATCATTGTTGCAAGTGGTCTCATTTATTTTCAAATTTGATTCTAACTATTACATCACTGAACCCCAACTGCTTCTATAGCCACATTTAATATTATATTATTTTTTACTCACTGAACTCGTCTCATATTTTAGTGGTTTAATATTTTTCAGGGGCGTTAGAAGAGTCTGCAAGGTAATTCTCAAGTTATGTGTCCTCATTTGGGAGTGCCCTGTATGGTGTTTGAGTGTACTTTTGGAATCCTCAAACCTTTGTAAAGTCGATAGTACAATAGAGCTCCATGGTTATAACGTGTCATTATTGTTGAAGTTATTGTATATATTAAGTATGTGGATTGTAACTTCCTGAACTTAATACAAGTGATAAGTGCATATTAGAGTGCATGCATATTGAATGGATTATCAGGTTTTGATTATGGGTACTGCTTATGTGTCATATTGTTATCAAGGTTTTATTGGATTCTACAAGTTTAGGTGACTTTAGGTCTCTCTTGGTCCTAGAATCGTCACACATCAGATTGTAGGGTGTGACATATATGGATAGTCTCATTCCTGCTGTTGTTGCCACATCCACTATCGGCTCCACTCATTCGTCCTCTAATTACGCGTCCTCCTCTATCATCGCTCGACCCTCCTTCTGCTCGATCTCGTTCTCTACTTTCTTGCTTCCATCGTCGCCTCCTCATCTCCGTTTTTACCATATGATTTATGGGTGGGTTTGTGCCTATTCTTGCTAGGATGATACTTTTCATTTTATTATTTTGTATTAGATTGTATTTTGTTTTTTTTTATGTTATTTTGTCTTCTCTTATTGGAAGTTATTTTTTATTATGAGTCTGGTGGTATGTCTATGCACTGTTGCATTTCAGATGCTCGCAAAGAGGATAGTGATTTGTCACATTGTTTCACTATTACAGTCACAGTTTTTCAAAACCAACTATATGGCAGTTGGATATTCTGTTGGATATTTGCGATCTACGAATCAATTTACTCTTGTTTTGGTAGTTGATTATATGTCAAGTCTTTTTCTATTAAAATTTGTATTCAGTCACTGACGATTAATAAAATTTAAATTTATTTCAAAAAAAAAGTGACTAGTTTTATAAAAGGTCAAAAAATTCATAATATTTTAAATTAATAATCGTAAACTTAATTTTAGACCTAATTAAACTTTTTTCTAAATTATTATATTAAGATAGTATTTGGTAAAATTAAAAAATTAAATGCTGAAGATATAACTTAATAAAATAAGTGATATAATTTTTAAATATTTAAAATGTAAAAATATTTAAAAATCTAATTACTTATTATATTCAATATAAATTTTAAGTTAAAAATTTTGATTTATCATTTTAAATGAATTTTAATTTAATTAAAATTTTTAAATCAAATGCTGTCAAATAATTTAAAATAATTAAATATTAAAAATTATAATTTTAAATGCTGAATCAAAATTTGACATTTTAGCCTTAAAAAAAAATTACTTTTGTTTGAGATTTATAGTTAAGGATGGGCCAAGATAAAAAATATATATATATTATAGGTTGCGCAGAAAGGGTTTATGGAGTAATAGAGTCGGAGGTCGGAAAACCTATACTCGGTGTAGAAATCGTTCGAGTTAACTGAGTTGGAATCGGTTTACTTGGGCAAAAAGATAGCATGAAAATAAAAATGGTTTAACTGGGGCTTTGTACAATATACAAACCCAAGTTTTTGAATTTGATAAAGAAGAAGAAGAAGATGAATAATATAATGTCGAAAAGTAACTCCCTTGTTAATAAGGGAGTGAGATCCCTCAGCTACCTCACCCAGTCATCGGTTTCCAGAGCTCTCGCAACCCATTTATCGTCTCCGTTGATTCGGACCCATCACCCCTCTTCTTTTCTCAACGACAATCTTGGTCGTCCTCTTTCTTCTCCGCTCTTCGCCACCGCCGTACGCCATCTCCGCACCGGCCGGGATGTCAAGTAAACTATTCTCTTCCCTCCAATCTGTTCTTTCTTTCTTTTTTCCTTGTTGGGTATGTTGATTAATTGATTAATTTGTTTATTTAGTTATGAGATTACTCCTCCTGTGAACTGGGGAGTCCGAATCGTGCCGGAGAAGAAGGCTTATGTGATTGAACGATTTGGGAAGTATGTGAAGACCCTTCCTTCAGGAATTCATTTCTTGATCCCATTTGTGGATAGAATTGCTTATGTTCATTCCTTGAAGGAAGAGGCTATTCCGATTCCTGATCAGTCTGCTATAACCAAAGATAATGTCAGCATTCTTATCGATGGTGTTCTTTATGTCAAGGTTTTTCTTCTCTTCCTTTCTTTCCCCTTCAAATTTTTCTCAATCGATCGATAGATTAACTTATAATGACTTGTTTCTTGAATAGATTGTTGACCCTAAACTGGCATCTTATGGTGTGGAGAATCCCATTTATGCTGTGATTCAGCTTGCCCAGACCACCATGCGTAGTGAGCTAGGAAAGATTACCCTTGACAAGACCTTTGAAGAAAGGGACACTCTCAATGATAAGATTGTGGTATGTTTGGTCTTTGAATCATATCTATGTTCATTCATTTTAAGATGCGATGCTATTATTTTCACATTTAAATCCTAGTTGGTATTTTGTAAATAGTTCGAATTTCGTGTCTTGCTGTAGAATTTGCTATCCAATAGTTGTGCATTTAGGAACTATGTTGAGATTTAGCCATTTTTGCAGGAGTCCATCAATGTGGCTGCAAAGGACTGGGGCCTCGAGTGCCTTCGTTATGAAATTAGTGAGCTGAATGCATCTAATTTGACTCGCTATCTTAGGTTCTTTGTAGACACATTCTATATGCTTCACTGCACTTTTCTTTTTCTAGGGGATATTTCACCACCTCGTGGAGTGAGGGCTGCTATGGAAATGCAGGCAGAAGCAGAACGGAAAAAGAGAGCTCAAGTTCTTGAGTCTGAAGGTAGTAAAGCTGGTTTGATGTATCTGTTATTTTTGTGATTGGAACTTATTCACTTGATGTCACAAGGTGTTGCAATATCTCATTTGGAATTGCTTTACTTGTCATTTTGTTGTTTAGATGTTGTACTCTTCATCAATCCATTATTATATGGAAATTTCATATTTAACAGGAGAGAGACAGGCCAACATTAATATTGCTGATGGTAAGAAGACTTCTGTGATCTTGGCAGCAGAAGCTGCAAAGACTTCTGTGATGTTGGCAGCAGAAGCTGAAAAGACTTCTGTGATCTTGGCATCAGAAGCTGCAAGGATAGACCAGGTTAACAGAGCACTAGGTTAGTTATGCTTTTAATGTTGCTTAAGTACTTTATATGAATTCATCAACTATTACTAGGATCCTGTACAGATGATGCATCACTTCGTTGGTTATCAATTTGGAAATAAAATACATTCTGAATTTTCTTTGAATGTTTCTCTATGGTTGAAGCATTCGATAGAGCAAAATGCATGTGAGGTGGACGGGGCTCTTCACTTCTCCTCTATACCATGTCACTATCCACTTTAGATTGCATTTAGTTGATGGTGTTCACAAATTTCATTTTCTGGGCACATTAGCTATCATGGAGTAATCCAGCTGCTGAGTAGACCAGGCAATATTTTGGTTTATTTTCAACTCTGTGGTGGTAGACACATTAGTTATTATGGAATAACCCAGTTGAGTTGAGCTTGCAATTTTTGGTTTATCTTCTTGTTTTCATCTCATTTTCTTTTTTTATCAGGTGAGGCAGAAGCCATTCTTGCTAAAGCTGAAGCAACAGGTAAAGGACTTATCAAGGTTTCACTGGCTCTTAAGGAAAATGGTGGTGTAGAGGTGAATTTTCTGCAATTCTTATGAAATTTTGTTCCTGCTTAAAATGAAATGTCCCTTTCCCTTCTTCTTTTGAATTTAAATTCCCTTTCTAAATGGATTGAATTTGGTAATGCAAATGGAACCTCCTGTCATCCCCTCTAATAATTAGAAATTTTAGGTTACGTTCACATTCATACACAATATATTTAACATGTGCACTTGAAGGTTATGCTTCTACATTTAAACACAACATCTTGCATTGTCGTGGTCCTGTTGGAGATTTGAGGTGTTGCAGTGTGGCAGACTTCTTATTTTCTCTTGGGAATGGATTTCTTATCTTGAAATAGGAAAAACAGATCTGTTCTTTAAATGAATGGTTGAGGATATTTTGTGTTAAGTGCACATATTAAGAAGAAATCAAATATGTCATGTTCAATTTACTTTGTGTGATTTGCAGGCAGCGAGTTTGAAAGTTGCTGAGCAATATATTCAAGCCTTCGGTAATATAGCCAAGGAGGTAAAGTGGAGACCTATTCAATTATGATTTTGCGCATTTGGTTTGATGTGCGAATTGATTTAAATTTACTGAAGTATTTTGCTCTTTTATCTGCTCTAATGTTTTCTTAGGGTACAACAATGTTGATTCCCAGCGCAACTGACAATCCTGCTAATTTAATAGCACAAGCTCTAACTATGTACAAAAACATGGTTGGCAATGTTCCAAGTGATACTTCTTCTGAGTCTTTCTCTGAGTTGGCTGAAGGTGACAATGTTCCCTCTGGAGAAGATAAGGATAAGAGTACAGCAGTTGAAAAAACAATTGATACCATTGCAGATAATAAACCGCAATTCTCACTTCAGAGCCCCAAGAAAAGAGATTAGAATCCATTCCTTTTGGAAGAAGAATACAACAGTTGATTGCACCTTACTCATCCATCCAGAAACTTGAACATTTTTGCAATTAGGCTTTGTCAGTTGTCCAGTTATTACATTAGTTCGGATTTCAATTGTTGAGTCCTTCAAAGAGAAGGAAAGCTGATTTATGTAGTAGACATTGACATTGATGGCTATGCATTTGTTCTTTTTGCCAAACCTTGGGAGTTTCCTGTGGCATATGGGTAAGAGATTATCCTTTTTGGTAATACTGGCAAAAATTAGACCAAAACCCACAGAAAAATTTTACCTATTAAAATGGTGAGCATATGTTATATTTAGCCAGTTGAATTCAACTAGAAATTGTGTGGGTTAATTTGTGCACTTCTCATTCGTGTTTTATTTTATGCATATATTCCACTGCCATGAGATAGAAGAATTGCTTTCATTATAGCTTCCTTCTATACTACACAAAGCAGCAACAAAGTGCTTCTGATTATATTCATGAACTATGCATAATCTCTAATTTTTCTCAATCTCTTGTTATCTATGGTTTTATTATGCTATTCCTTGGACCTGACTTCCCAAATGCAACGGTTTGCATAGACTGCTTGGTGGAATTCCTGCTTGATTTCTTTGTGCCCCTGTTTGGAAACCCAAAAAACTTGCAAGAATTCAATTCTCATGTTGAATTCAATTTTCCCCAATTCCCATTGATAAATATAATTGATAGAATTCAGTTTTTCTGAAAGAATGAATTATTTTAATAAAAATGAAATCATATCAAATATATGATATGATTTTGCAATAATTTAATTCATTCATCTGTACAGTGGGTTGAACAAGAATTACATGACATTGGTTACTTGCAGTAGGTTTGTGTGATTATAGGTAGTCCTGACCATCGTTTTAGTTTCGGAACCGTCGGTTTTGAATCCTCAGAATTAAGAACCTAGTTCGGTTTTAGTTCCGGACTGCTGGTTCTGACTCCTCAAAATTGAGAACCTTAATTGAACAAAAAATGTCTGGTTTGATTACAGTTCTAAGAATCAATGGTTCCAGTTCCGGTTTAGCTTCTTGTTTCGATTTTCAATAAAAATTATAAATTTTGAAATAAAAAAATGTTAATTGTGTTATTTTTTTGCAGAAAAAAATAATCAACACTAAATATTAATTCAAACTAATTTTATTAATTATTTTAGTAGTAAATTTTAGTTATTGAAAAAGTTTTATAATAAATTTTAGTAAGTTTGTGAATCCTAACTAATATAGGAACAATAACTAATATTTTTTAGATAATATTAAATATTATAAAAAACTAATTAATTGTTTACTTTTTTTTTTCACATATAATTAATTGTTTACTTGTAAATTATAGTAAGTTTGTAATTAATTTAAAAATAAATTTTAACTTTCTTTTTTTTTTAGAAATTATTATTTCGGTTTAAACTGAAATTGAATCGCTGGTTCCATTTCTAAATGATTCTGGCTTTTCAACACCTTGAATCTTAATATTTTCAGTTTCTATTCAAAATTAAAAAACAGTTCTGGCATAGTTCTGGTTCCTCTCGGTTTAATTCTAGTTAAAATTAAACCAATGGTCAAGTCTAATTATAGGAATGGAGTGCAGCTTTCTTTCATATTTGGGCTTTTTACCTCAGCATGAAGTTTTTAAAAAATAAATACTTATATATGTATTTTTTTAAAATATTTATAAAGATATGCATGTTTTTGACCGGAGGTACGAGTTTGACTTATAAACCGGTATTAATAATGCCGGTTTAATTAAAAATGTGAAACCGGCATTAACAATGCCGGTTTTGTTGCCACGTGGCCTATAAAAGCCATAAAAGCTTCAGAAATCGGCATTATTAATGCCGGTTTCAAAAAGCAAGGCTGCCACTTGACAGTCAACTATCAGGTGACAACCTTGCTTTATTTGCTTTAAATTATAAACCGGCATTATAAATGTCGATTTCTAATTTTACATTCCAGCCGTTAGATCGTCATTAATCTAACGGCTGTGATAAATCTTCTATGTTTTTAAAACCCAGCAGCTCACTCCACTCCATTTCCATCTGCTCAAAAATTCATCCATTATCTTCATTTTGGGTAAAAAAAATTTCCTTTTGGTTGTGGGCTAATTTTTTTTTTTTCTCTCTATTTTTTTTTTATTCTGGGTGTTTTTTTTTTTGCTTTTTAAGAAAAAGAAAAAAAAAATGTATATTTATTTTTTGTATTGTTTGTTTTTTTGATTATTTTTTTTGTGCTAATTAATGAGAAATAATTTTGATAATAATAATTTTTGCAGGTTAATCTTAAAATATTTGAAGATATTTAGGAGTAATTTGCATTCAAAGATGTAAGTTTTTATTTTTTTTTTTATATTTATGTTAAATTAGTATATTAAAATGTTTATTTGCAATAAATATTATATTAGGTAAATTTGTGTTATAATTATAATTTTTTTGAAATTTTAATTTTGGTTTAGGGAATAATAATTATGATTTAATAATAATTTTAAGATTTAGTAATATTTGTTTGGGGTTTAATAAGGTATGTTGTTGTAATAATAATTTTGTTTTTGTGAAATATTATATATTTTTGTGAAATAATAATTTATAGGAAATTACTATTTTTGTTTTGTTGGCAAAATATTTTGTTAAATTATCTTGTTTGTAATAATTACTTTTTTTTTATTATGGATGTTAAATTTTTTATTATTATGGGTATTAAATAATTTTTTATTTTTAAATAATATATATTTTTCAGAAATAATAATAATTATGAACTAATATTTTGGTGAAATATTAATTTTTAGGAAATAATTGTCACAGCCCAACTTCGCAACTGTGACGGTCCTAGCGCATGTGTAATACCCCGAATTTCGAATAAATTCTATCGGGTATTAATTTTTGAAAAAGAATCAAATTAAATTAAATTAATTTTAGATTTTTAGATTTTAAAGATTTTATTTATTATTATTATTATTATTATTATTATTTATATATATATGAGATAGTAACAGAAAGTAAAGAAGATAAGAAAGA
>CATKHJ010195561.1:0-14829 GCA_949750685.1 Vernicia montana
GGTTCGAAGATTAGTGATTTTATCCTTGGGTAAATTAATCAAAAGATTAATAAAATTGGAGTCAAATTGGGTTTTTCCTTAATTTTCCCATTTAAAATAAATTAGGGTGGCGACTCCCGAATCCTTTTCGAAAATCAAAAATCAATTTTCCGAGGCGATAGCCGCTTCCAATCGTGAGCACCGAAACCCGTTCCTTAACCTCCCTTAAAAATCGCTCTCGCCTTTCCTTAAGGCATTTTTTTCCCCACGAGCGAGGGGAGGGGCGTTCGGGCGAGGCCTCACACCTATCATTGCAAACTACCACAACAAACAATAAACGCATAAGGATATATGTTATTTTCTTATTGCAATTTCTTACTAATTCATGGGTAGTATGTATGACCTTTACATGTATACCATTAGTTTTTAAATCAAATTATATGAAGTATCATTTCTCAAGATTGGTTTAGTATATGTGCATACCCAACAGAAATACATGTTCAAAATCTCTACCTAGAGAAAGAAAGAAGAAAAAGTCAAAAGTAGAGTAGCACAAAAAAAAAAAAAAAAAATGATAAGATTAAGCTAAAAAAAGAAAAAGACTTAACAAAATGGGGGTAAGTTTTTTGGTGGCCTGGTTCCATTGAAAAAGTTATTCTACAGAGGTCTAGCCTATTAGTGTCATCAACAAATACTAATAACAATCATGAGAAGAGCACTACCATTCAAGATCTAGCAAAAATCTCATATAATTTAATGAATTTATTAGACTTTTCATATAGCATTACAATCTTAACAAAATTTTAAATTTCAAAATATTTTGAAACATTGTAAATGAGAAAAAAAAATCAAAATAATACCCAAAATACATATATAAATGAAAGGTTTAAGATATATAAAAGTACAAATCAAAATCAGTGAATGAGACATTAAATCTGAGTTTGAGACCGAATATTAAGGGAAAATATATCACAAAGAAAATATATAAATAAGAAAAAACAAATTTGAACCTGGGTCTAAAAATGTAATCCTAACAATGGCTGGGTTGAACTTGATGGTAAGACAGTGAAAAAAAAATTATAAGGAAAGAGAAGAATAGTGTTAGATTTGAAGTTGAAAAATCACATGTTGCAACATCACCTTATATGTTCCTTATTCTTTTTCTCACCCATATTACAGCGTGCAAGAGAGGGAACTGTGAAAAGGAGATGGAGATTGTCAGAGATTTTGCAATTAAAAACAAATCTAAAAATTCACTTGATGGACAATGCCTTACACAGTTTTGTATCATAATGGATTAGCCATTAAAACAAAGACAAATATATAAAATGAAATCAGAGGTCATTTTCATCAAAACAAAGCACATATGAATATATCCCAAATATGATTTTAGCCAAAAAGAACAAAATCCAATAGCCCAAGTAGAAGAACAATAGAAGCAAAATGGTGCTAGGGTTGTTTGGGAATGATCGAGAATAGAAAAGACAACAGATGAAAAAGAAAACTGGAAATGGCAATAAGACCAAGTGAAATGACATCGGATATGTGCAAACGATGAAGACCAAAAAGGCAAAAAAGTAAATACACTATATTTACTTTTCAACCCATAAAAACAGTATCATTTTTTCATTAATTTAGCAACAAGGACCAGGGCATATTGGTAATTTGTTTTGCCCAAATCAATTGCAATTTTACTGTAGACTCTACAATGAAATCGTGGTCCGCTTTTAATGTATTTATATAAATAAGGCTTAAGAATTAAGAATTTATGGTTAGATTTGAGAAACTAAGTTATATGGCTAGGGTTGTTTGAAGTTTAGTTAATAATTGATTTGAGGATTCATGTGTAGGCAAAGTAAGTCAAGGAAGTGATGAGCCTCATGCATTAATTGAGGTGATGTGAGAAAGAGTAAAAGGATAAAAAGCTTCTAATTGCTAAAGTGAGTGAAAAATACATTATCATATTTATATTTGAAATCTTAAAGGTAAATTAGATGATACCTTCTCTAACCCTTATGGATTCTAGGAAAGTCACATATTCCCTAAACCAATCCTAATAAAATAAATATAACAAAAGAAATTAAATTAAAGTGAAGAAGGTGATGAGGGGAGAAGTTTTTAGTTTTAGTTGGATTAGATGCTTGGACCAAGCATGCTTGTGTATCCTTTTGAATGGAAATCAGAATCCATGCAGTTCTCCCTTTTTGCGAAGGGGTTTATTTAGTCAAATCACTTTATCATGTTTTGATTGATTGAGAGTTGAGTTGATTGATTGATTGATTTTAATTGATTACCATATTGAATTAATTATTTCAAATTTTAATTAACTAACTTAAGTGAATCAATTAAGAGAGAAAATAATTAAGCAAGGAGTCCAAAGGGGAAGAAGAGAATAATCCCAATGAGGAAAAAATAAATAAATAATAAAAAGGAAAAAAGGAAAAGGAAAAGATAATTATCTTGCGTTTGAGCGGTTTTGAGATGGAAGAGACTTGTCTCGGTCGGCGGCGAACTAGCCTCGGATGGCGGGTGGCAGCTTGCCTCAGACGGCGAGAAGCTTTTGACTTGACGGGTCGGTTCAGGAAGTCGCAACCCAATTTACTTTGCAAAAAAAGAAGCAATGACAAAGCAAAAATAAAAATAAAAGAAAAATTAAAACTAAGGAGCTTGTACCTTGGTGGACCAAACAAAAAGAATATTTTAGGCTTGCTTTGAGATTACAGGTTGATCAAGTAAATTCTGGTTGTCCAAAAACTGAGTTGGGAGGTCTGAATATATAGTGGAAGGGCATGGGATGATTTTCACGAATTTAGATGTGGGAAAAAATTAATGGAGCAGGAACGCGTTGCCGCAGGCTGGCCCTGTGGTTTCGTAGGGGCTACCTGCCGGCACCCGCAGGTTGCACCTCTTTTTTTTAATTATTATTATTATTTATATTTTTTTGGAAGTGTAAAATTAAGGGTTCACACTTGCCCCCCATCAGAAGTGTCTTGTCTGTAAGGCGATTCTGATGATAATGAACCTAGAGAAAATAATGGAAAAAAAGAACCAAAGGGATATCTAGGTCAGTGTTTGGACATGTTTGGATAGATAAAATGATGAAGGAAGATGGTAAAAGGAACCACATGGATGTTTAGATGATTATTTCTAAATTTATAGGTGGAAGTTGACTGATAAATGAAAGCGGAAAAAAGGAACCAGAGGGACATTTAGGTTAGTGGCTAGATATTTCTAGGTGAAAGATGGGACTAACTTAGATAACAGAATTAGAGGGGTGTCTGAGTGAAGGAAATGGAAAAGGAACCATAGGGATGTCTAGGTGATCGTTGCTAAACATTTATGGGTGGATTGGTTGATAAAAGAAGCTTGCTCCCGATATCTTTGAGAGATTTAGATTGGAATGGAAGTGATATTCTTGATCTTCTTGGGTAAAAGATCATAAGGCTATCCTAGGATATGTCTGATTTTAGAAGAGAAACCTAATTCATATTTAAGGTATGAATCCTAAGGCTATCTTAGGATGGGTCTGATTTTAAAGTTGAAATTAATTGATTTGGGTAGAGGACCCTCAGTCTTGGTTGATTGTCAGGAATTCAGATTGATGATCCGTCTTGATTTAGGAGCTCTGATTAACAATCTGTTTTGTGTGAAATGCATCTGACTATGCAAAAATACCTTGAACTTGTGAAGGGTCAATTTGGTATTAGAGTGTTTGATCTTTTGGGAGATAGGGTGCCTCTATTTTGGAAGGATGAGGAAAAGTGGCTCGATTATTCGGCCTTAGTAAGAAGTCAAGACTAGGTCAGGTTTTGGCATTGGAGGAGGTCATTTTTTGAAGGCTAGGTCAGGTGTGGCCTAAAAGGTTATCTTAGAAGGCTTGGTTAGGTTTGGCCTAGAAGAAGGTTAGGTAGGAAGGCTCGGTTAGGTTTGGCTTTAGAGAAGATTAGGTAGGAAAGGCTTGATTAGGTTTGGCCTTGGAGAAGATTGGGTAGGAAGGCTCGGTTAGATTTGACCTTGGAGAAGATTAGGTAGGAAAGCTCAGTTAGGTTTGGCCTTTTTCAAAGGTGAAGATTGTGGGTTGGCTTTTATGTGACCTATTTGTTAAGAGTCTGCCTTTAGATATGTATTTTGGAGATGATTTGACCAACTGACTTGCCCTTTGATGAGGAATAGGCTAGGGATGGTTTGTAAGCTTGATTTTGCTTGTCCAAAGGACTTGAACTTTAGGGATGATATGATTCACCAAGGAGGCTTGGATATGGAGAGATGGTATGATTTGCTAAGGAGGCTTGGGCTTTGATCGGTTCAGACCCTTTTTAATCAGCTTGAGGATGATAGACCTTTGGGAGTCATGGTTCGACTTTGGCTTTGCCAAGGAAACTGGGTTTCAAGGATCATGAGTCTTGAGAAACTAAGGATTTTTTGTGGGCTTGGCTCTTGGAAGATGAGATTTTACCAAGGAGACTTGGGTTTAAAAGGAAGGTAGGTTGGATCTTTTGAAAAGTTTTGGAGAGGTTGTATGATTTTGCTATCATATCATCATTTATGGAGAAAACATACACAACTTATCTTATTGTCTGAGATTGAAGAGACTCTTTAGAGTGACAGGACTCTTGGGGAGGCACTAGATTGATTTGGATGACGACCTGGAAGACGTGCTCTTTGATGGATGATAGGAGCCATTTAGCTTTTTGAGCTAAAAGACGTGACAGGCAACTTGAAAAATATACCCTTAATGAATGATAAGGGCAACGTGATGGATGATAGGAAGGATATGCCCTTACTGAATGGTAAGGGCGACGTGATGGATTGACTAAAAGACAATATGGAGGACATGCTCATAACGGATTAATAGAAAATGATTTGGAAGGTGAGCCCCTAATGAGGTATCAGCCACAGGATGATGACTTAGGAAGATATGCCCTTAATATGGGATAAGGGATAAGGGACATAATGATTTGACCGGGATGACTCTTTTTTCTTCTTTTTTATTTTATTTTATTTTATTTTTTTAGCTCTAACTTCTGCCCAAGCCACCTTTTCAGATTTTCAACTTAGCGAGCTAATCAATGAATTTTGGCATTTTAAAAATTATTCCACCATGATTTGGGCTACTGCTTTTCTTCATCTTAGGGCTCTGACCTTTGTCCAGACCATTCCATTAAATCCTTGGTCTAGAGAGAAATCTTATGAGGATATCAGGTCCTTTTTGAAATTGTTGCCCCTTGTTGAGGTGTTATGTTTGATTACCCAAAAGTGCAATGAGTAACTTCATTTGATTGCCTTTAGTTTCGATTGCTCCAACTGAAGAGATCACCATTTAATGTTCTTTATTATCTTGACTATTCTTTGGTTGGGAGCTGAAGCGGCTGCTGATGCGGGCACAAGAAACACCTCAAGTTTTGATTTGTTCAAGTTATGGTGGTGATCATAGTGAAATGCAAATGTTTGCCAAAATCCATTGATTTTTTATCTTTTTTTTTTAAACGCAACTATTTTAGACAAAATAAGAAAGGTGAGAAGAAAGAAGTGCACGAATAACATAAATGTTTTATTATAAAAGGAGAAGATAGTATAAAATAGAAGAAGAATTCAAAAATGACAGACTCAGACTTGGACTTTGAACATGGACTCAGACTCGAATTTGGATTCAATTTCAGACAAGTCAAATCAGTTGAGTTTGAACTCTACAAAATGCTACTTGAGGTGAGGTGAGGTGAGGTGGGGTCTGTCTTCCATTTTGGTGAAGATGCATGGATCATAGTGATGGATTCGGCTTGAAAAAGGAAGGTGGCATGTCGGTTTTAGCCTCAAAAGTCATAGGATTCAGATTCTTCATCACTATTCAGATTGGTGGTGGAGAATTCATCTTGAAATGATTCCCTTTGTATACAATCTTCAATCTTTGAAGCAGTCGCAACCAAAGCTTTGAAGGTGGGCAGGTATTGGGTTAACATATGAGTTTGGTAAACTAGGAGTAGGTTCTTAATAAGGATGTCCACCTATTCTTGTCCGGTTGGTCGGTTTACCATTTGAGCAGCTTTAGCACTCCACCTTGTAAGGAATATAGAGAAGGACTCATTTGGAAGTTGCTTAGTGGTTTCCAAGTCATGCCTAGTGACATCCATTTCACTGTTGTAATGATATTGTTTGATAAAGGCATAACAAATATCATCCCATGTCCTTTTCTGGCTCTTTTATAGTGAAAAGAACCATCTCATGGCAGTACTAGTTAGTGATTGTTGAAACAGTTCAGCAAGGAGCTTATTGTTAAGTCCCAAAAGCTGCATTGCCCTCACATATATCTTCAAATGGGTCTTGGGGCAAGTGGTTCCATCAAATCTCTCAAGTTCAAGCATTTTGAATTTGGGTGGCAGTTTGGCATTGGGAAAGAGGGTTAGGGAGATGACATCTAACAAGTCATCATGCCTTTTGAGGTTCTTGAGGGCCTTTTCCATGGCTTCATATTTCTTTATGAATGTTTTCAGGTTGGGGTGAAAGAAAACTTCCTTCCTTTAAAAAGGATTCGCATGAGAGGAAGTAGCAGGTTGGGTATTGATGTTTGGAATAGAGGTAGTATTAGCAAGGACATGGATTGGATTAGGGTTAGTACGATTTAGATTTGGAGTGGTTTGGTCCAAAGCTAGGTTTGGGTTAGTCGGGATTAGGCTAGCGTGATTAATTATAGCTCAGACTTCCTCAATGATGAATTGCCTTTGTTCCTTGAATTGGGCTCGTTGAGCATTCATAATAGCTTGAAAATTCTCCTCTTACTTTTCAAGGAGACTGGTTACGAGTGTGGTCAGGGTAGCCATGTTAGTCGGGTTAGCCAATGGTACCTTGAAGCAAAACCAAAAGAAACCCAGTGAGTGGAGAATGAAGATATGAAAAGGTGATGTGAGTAGGGGGTATATAGACTCTAAGGAAAAAAAGATTTCCTATGGTATTGTGGGCCAACTGTCATTGGGCTTTGAGTATTATGGGCCAAGGTCTTGGGCTTAGGATAGCATGTTAGGCCAAATGTATTGGGCTTTGGAGGTTTGGGGTATGTTGGGCCAAGATTGTTGGGCTTCGGGGTAATGGTTTAGTCTTGAAGGTAATGGGCCAAAAGTGTTGGACTTAAGGGTAGTGGGTTAGGGTGGTGGTGCTTAGGTTAAAGGTTTAGGGTGATGGTCTAAGGTTTGTGGGGCGAAGGTGATTGGATAGAGGTGAGGGAGTTTGACCCTTCTTTGGTTTAAGACTCCATTTGAAATGAATGCATGATATGCATGGGAAAAATATTTCATAAAGATGCAATTATGCAAGGCTTTGATTATGGTACATATAACTTAAGGTCAGGTTCTAGGTTCATTACATGAAAAGGTAGGGGTGGTTGGAATTGGGTACCCGTCACACTAGAGCAGCGATATACCTAATCACATATGAGACAATGAGCCTCGCGTGGTTCCAACGGTACGTGCTTGCTCGTTACACCTTTGAAAGGATCAAAGGATTCATCATGAGGTGGATGGTTTCACTATCGGCGAATAGACCCAATGAGTGTTACCCACTCGATGTTACTCACTATCCATTTTCTTCCTAAAGAACTAGGTTGAAAGGCAAAGAGCCTATGCAAGTGATGCATGAAAGTCACAACTATGTTAAAGCCAAACTTTTTAACCAATTATTAGTCCTCTTATTTTTATTAAAAGAAAGTTATTCCCAGTAGAGTCGCCAACTGTGAGATCTCGCTCGAACATCGGTCCGATCAGCTAAAGGGGAATCGAAATGCTCATTTGGGAAAAGACTCACGATGAAGCCCTCGAGCTTAGATTGGTTGATTTTGAAAAGTTCTTTAGAGTCGCTACCTTAATTTATTTTTATTTGGAAAAATATAAGGTAAAAACCCATTTTGACTCCAATTATTATCCCAAAGAAAAAGTATACTAGCCTCGAAACTAAAGAGGATTCGAGGACTAGATTTTCAATTTATTTTAATTAGTTTGACATTTAATAAATTTGTGAATTAAAATCAATTTCATGAATTATGTATAATATAACAAATGCATGATTATGTAAATAAACAAAATAAGGAGGAAATAAAATAAAGAGAAACATAAGTTAAAGTTACAACAAAAATCCAAATTAGGGGATATCTCCTCTAGTCCTTATGGGTTTTAAGGAAGTCACACAATCCCCAAAGTAATCCTAATAAAATCAATATAACAAAAGAAATTAAATTAAAGTGAAGAAGATGATAATGGGAGAAGTTGGTTAGTTTTAGTTGGATTCGATATTTGGACCAAGCATGCCTGCGTATCCCTTTGAATGAGAATCAGAACCCACACAGTTCTCTCTTCTTGCGAAAGGGATTGTTTAGTCAAATTATTTTATCATGTTTTGATTGATTGAGAGTTGAGTTGAGTTGATTGATTGATTTTAATTGATTACTAGATTGAATTAATTATTTCAAATTTTTAATTAATTAACCTAAGTGAATCAATTAAGAGATAAAAGAATTAGGCAATGAGCCCAAATGGGAGGAAGAGAATAATCCTAAAGAGGGAAAAAGAAATAAAGAAATAATAAAAAGGAAAAAGGAAAAGATGATTACCTTGCGCTTGAGTGGCTTTTAGATGGAAGAGACTTGTCTCGGTCGGTGGCGGACTAGCCTCGGACGGCGGGCGACAGTTTGCCTCGGACGGCGAGAAGCTTTTGACTTGACAGGTCAGCTCGGAAAGTCACAACCCAATTTGCTTTGCAAAGCAAGGAGCAATAACAAAGCAAAAATAAAAATAAAAGAAAAATTAAAACTAGGGAGCTTGTTCCTTGGTGGACCAAGCAAAAAGAATATTTTAGGCTTGTTTTGAGATCACATGTTGATCAAGTAAGTCCAGGTTGTCCAAAAACTGAGTTGGGAGGTCTGAATATATAATGGAAGGGCATAGAGATGATTTTCACGAATTCAGATGTGGGAAAAAATGGAGCAGGAATGCGCTGTCGCAGGGGCCACCTGCGGCAGCAATTTGCTGTCGCAACCATAGGTAGCCCTGTGGCACCTGCAGGCTGCACCTTTTTTTTTTTAAATTATTATTTATATTTTTTTTGGTGCAAAATTAAGGATTCACACTATTATCTTCTTCGATTAGAAGTCTAACAATTAGCTCTTCAATGTTTATTTCCTTTCGCTTATGCTTAAGTTAATTTTTGAAATCCTTCTAATCAAAGGGTAGCTTCTCAATAATAACAGCTACTTGGAAGGTCTCACTCAAGTACATCCCCTCGGCATGAATTTCATGGAGAATTACTTGAAGCTCTTGCACTTGACTAACCACAGTTTTGGAATCCACTATTTTATAGTCGAGGAAATGTCCCACTATAAATTTCTTTGCACCAGCATCCTCAGTTTTATATTTGCAGTCTAAGGAATCCCACAACTATTTAGCAGTTTTCATTCCACTATACACATTATATAACGAGTCATGCAACCTGTTCATGACATAATTTCTACACAGAAAATCAAAATGATGCCAAGTGTCATGAGCAACCCTCACTTGAACATCCTGCTCATCCTCTTTCACAGTAGGAGCATCTTCATTTAGGACCTGTGCAAGGTTCAATATGGTCAGATAGAACAACATTTTCTGTTGCCACCTTTTAAAATTCAGGTCATTAAATTTTTCTGGCTTTTCTCCATGGTTCATTGGAACCGAAATAGGTACAACAAAAGTAATCACTTTTGCAATCGACGAGGATGGCACTTGAGTTGCACTTTGATCATTTGTAATCTTCATTCTTTAAAATTTAAAATTTTAAGGTCACAAGGTAAGCTTCTAGATTTTAATAAGAAGCTAAAAAAGTAAACTAAACAAAAAAAAAATGTCCAAAATATAAATATCTCTAAAGCAAGGGTAATACCTGTTTTAAGATTGCTAAAAAAAAATACAAAAAATATATATTTATATCCTGGCAATATGACGAGGTAAAGGTTGAGCGAGGATAATGTTGAGTGAAGAGAAAGTAGAGCAAATTTATAATAAAAGAAAATCAAATCAATATAACTCAAGGAATGTGTTTCACACAGTTTTCTTAAAACAAATTCGTCCCTTACCATTGGTACTTGAGGTTTATTTTGACGTCTGTCTCTCAGGATACAACGAGTAACCAAGTAATTTTAAGCACCGCAAAATTATTTCTCCACAAATTAGAATTATGTTTGAAAGCTATCACCAGAAAAGAAAAGACTCTGAAAATATAAAGGCCTGTTTAGTTGGAAAAAATTATTATAGTTTTCTAGAAAAATTTTCAAATGAAAACAGAAAACAGAAAACAGAAAATAGGATTTTGTGTTTACTTTGACTGTTTTACAAAATTGTCATCAGAAAACTGTTTTCATTATTTAAAAAAAAAAACTAGAAAACAAGTTTAAAATGTTATCTAAAATTCTATTCATTAATTTTTATAAGTAAAAATACTATTACCTCACCACCACCACCTCCATCGTTATCACTACCACCGCCACCATTGTTGCCGCCGCCGCCACTACCACCACCACCACCACCGCCACCACCACCTCCACTGTCGCCGCCACCACCACCACCACCTCCACCGCCGCCGCCGCCGCCGCCACAACCACCACCACCATCACCACCTTCACCTTCACCTTCACCTTCACCACCACCACTATTATCATTGTTGTTAAATAAACAAATTTTCTATATTTTGAAATTGAAAATAATTTTTAAATCATAGCAAATAAACATGTTTTCTATTCATTTTTTCAATTTTCTTTGAAAATGAAAACTTTTCATTTTCAATGAGAACTAGAAAATGAAAAAAAAAAAAATTATGTAACTAAGCATGCCCTAAAGCTTTTGATGGTTTTTAGTAAGGCTGAGCATGGTTCGGAGGAATCCGGAGATTTGAAAATCTCCGAAATCGAACTGAACTTTAGAGATTTTCAAAATGAAATCTTCGGAATCGAACCATAAGGAAAATCTCCGTACCGAACCGTCCCGATTTTTCGGGACGGTTCGGGACGGAGATTCGAGTCTAATGGGACGGTTCGGTACGGAATGAGACAAAACGGAGATTCGGATATTTTCTATTTTTAAATAATTAAAAATTAAATTTTACTTATACATTATTCAATCTCATTAAATGTATTGCTAATTCAATATCAAAGTGTGTGTATATATATATATATTGCAACTACTAATTTGAAAATGAAATTTTACAATTAATAAATTTAAATTTTACTTATACATTATTGAATTTCTTTAAATGTGTTGCTGATTCAATATCATAGTGTGTGTGTATATATATATATTTTGCAACTACTAATTTGAAAATAAAATTTTATAATTAATAAAAATTAAATTTGGCTTATACATTATTGAATTTCCTTAAATGTGTTGCTAATTCAATATCAAAACCTGTGTTTATATATATATATATATATATAAAAGAATCCTTTAAATCGGTTCTTCGGTTCGGGATGGTTCGGTACGGTTCTCGGTATGGATAACTACTAATCTCCAGAACCGTACCAAAAAAAAAAAAAAAATCAGGATGGTTCGGTTCGGAGAAAGTCAAATGGTCAATGGATATTTTTCGGTTCTGAATATTTTCGATTCGGATTTTCGGTACGGTTCGGTATCTCCAAGTCCCGTGCTCAGCCCTAGTTTCTAGCACTCCTCCTCCTTATTTTTTCACTTAATTTGATTATCCTATCCTCATTAATTTTGTTTTTTTTTTTTAATATTGAATATGAAATTTGAAAATTGTGTAGTTTTAATATAGATGGTTCATAAATGATTTCTATTTTAGTTGCTATCAATTAAATATTTGAAAAATATTCTAAATATATTAAAATTATAGTTATTTTCTATAATTTTGAATAATTAATTGTATGGGTTTGATTTGAAAGACTTGAGATTATTGATGCATGGAAGGGAAAATATTATATCCTTTTAGCACTAGAAAAATATTGATTGATTGGATTAAAAATAAAAAATTCTTATTAGCAATGAGGAATTTAATAATTATTTTTAAGTTATAATCAATTATTTTTTTTTAGTGAACTAAAAAAAAAGATAATAATGATATTGGTGTATGGTATATAAAATAATTAAATAAAACATATAGAAAGGCCGTTGTTGGTGAAAATGGTTATTTATAAAATTCTTTTATTTTTAGTATTAAAGTTTTTATATTATATATATATATTTTTGGCAATTCATAAAAGGTAAATATAGTATTTTAAAGAAGAATAAAGTTGGATTAATTTTTCAAAAATAAAAAAGGTAGAATAGTCAATTTAAATTATACAATTAAAAGGAGGGGTGCCAAAAACTATTTGAGAAATACAATATGGCCACCCAATAAAAATATTCTCTCATATCACTTGTGATATTTGTAAATTAAAATTAACTCTTGTATCATTTCCTGGTAAAACTCATTTTTAGTTATTACTTTCACTCACCCAAATCTATTAAAATATATTTATTTTATATTAATTAATCATTTATATAAGTAAATTTTAATTAAAAACTCCAATATTCTCAACTCAATTCACTTTAAATGAAAAAACAAACAGTAATTACTTTAAACTTGTATCCATATTATATTTATAAATATTAAAATTTTATATGCATGCATGTTAGATTGAAGTAGGACATCTGAAAAATAGTTATAGTATCTTATTTAAATTTTATACGTTAGATTTGTTTCCATGTTATGGGTAATATGGTTGGTAAAGAATATTATGGTATCTTTCCTTCTTTAGTTTTTTGTTGGAATTTCTGTTTTAAGACTCCGTCTTCTTTGTTTGGTATCTATCTTAGTTTTATATCTTGACTTCCAAATATAGCTACGTAGGATGTGGGCTGATTGAATGGATAATTAGCTAATATGATTTCTAATTTTCCATATTTCCTAATTATTATATTATTATTAATTTTTTTCTGTTTTGAACTGTTCTATTATCAAATTAAATATGTCAAAATAATCTGATAAGAGATAAAATATGCCGAACTGAGTTATAAAGAAATATGGGCTCGGCCCAATACAATATATTTACAAGCTCATTGACTAAAGTCAAATAATGAGCCATCTAACTCGTTTCCAAGCAGGAAAAGATCAAACAATGCAATCAGCCATTCTAAATCCGAACCGGTCAAGGAAATCCATACTCAACTATTGTAAGGATCTATCTCCTATAAATACCTCAAAATTAAACCAACAAAAGGTACGAGCACACTTGTTAATACAAGCAATATTCAAACATTGTCCTCAGTCTTCTAAATTGGGCCAATTCACTAACTTGACCGTCGGAATGACTTTGCTAGGCACCCCGCCTAGCTCACTTGACTCTTGTTTCGTCTTACAGATCGCACCAGTTCAGATCGAACTCAAGCAAAAGTGAACAATTCTAAACGATTCCACTTTGGTTGAAATTAACTTCATCAAATTGGTGCCGTCTGTGGGGAACGATTAGTCAGAAATCTTTCCTAAATATTCTTAAGCTTTGTGACCTGTAGAAGAACTTAATCAAAGAATATGGTTCAATCATGAGATAATAATAATTGGGAAAATCTTCCCAGAGATTCCAGAAGTTCCCAAATCCACCCAGGGGTGGAAAATCACGCTGAAACTCATGTCACTCCGCCTGGGCTAACCTCAAATGCTAATGTAGCAACTACTCTGCAACAACTAAGTGCCATAGTCCCAGTTCAAGGTGGCAATCAGTCTATCCTATTAACTCCTGAAGCTGTGTCGGCTTTGCAGTTGCTACTGAGTACCCTGCAAACTCCTCAAACCACTTCAGCCATCAATGTTCAAACAAATACCGAAGTAATACCAGGAGTAGATCTTACTCTGAGGCTTGACTTCGGAGAAATATCATCAGAGGCACGAAATCAAGATCGTTCAATTGAAAAAAGTAGGGAAAGAGTAAGATCAGAGATAGTCAGACTTGGCGATCATGCTGAAAAAGAAAATCTTAGCCGGGGGTGAAATGATCAAGCAGCTAGCGAAAATCGAAGCAAAGAACACCAGCATCGACGTTCGAATAGAATTGATCCTAGTAGCAAAACCAAATAAAGGAGACGATCCAAGAAGAGGGATAGAAGGGAAGGAGAATCTCTCTCCGAGTCTTCTAGTTACGAAGCCACCAGCCAAAAAAGGGATGAGGAGATAAGAGAGACTCTTAAAAAGTACTTAGAAGAAATTGCTGAGGATAATAATAAAAAGTTCCTAGATAAGAATCTAAAATTGGCTTAAAAATCTCCTTTCACTAGGTCTATACAAGAATACAGAATGCCTAGTAAATTCGAACCTGAAAAAATATGGTGGTGAAACTGATCCAAGAGCCCATGTTATGGATTATAAACATGCAGTAGAGTTGCAGACAGGAAGTGACGAGGTCTTATGCAGGGCCTTCAGAGAATCTCTGGAAGGAGCAGCTACTAGATGGTTTGATGGCTTAGAAGAAAAGAGCATCACTAGTTTTGGGCAGCTCGCCACTCAATTCATGCAGAGATTTGCAACTAGTATTCCAGTGGAAAAACGAATGCAAAGTCTCGAGGCAATAACGCAAAAAAAAGGGGAGCCTTTGAGAGATTATGTGGCTCGTTTCAACAGAGAGGCTCTAAAGGTCACACAGCTAGACCAGCCCAGGGCAGTAGAGGCTCTAAACCTTTCACACGGATTACTTCAAAGCGTTGTGCAGACACGCACCTCATACCCTGGAAGAGGCTATGGCCATTGCTCAAAAATATATTAGGCAAGATGATGCCTATTCTTTTAACCAGTTCGCTAAGAAAAAGAGGGCAAGTGAGAACCCTAAAGTAGAGAGCAAAACCAAGAAAC
>CATKHJ010195609.1:0-22806 GCA_949750685.1 Vernicia montana
AATTTCTTAATAAGTTTGGTCATTTTATTGAATTACAACCCTCAATTATTATTACTATTGTTATTATTACTATTATTCCCAATTAAATAACAATTATATCCAATTAAATATTAACAATTTTCGTAGCAATGCCAATTAGGTATAATTCGATTGGTTTTCTTATCCCCTTTAAAAGTATGAGAAGTGGAAGGTTTCATATTCGAATCTTTTAAATCACAAAGAGTTATTACTAATTTAGTGAGAGATGTTAAAGGAAATGACTACCCTTTGTTGTGTAGTGTAACCTACAATATTATTTATGTCCATTGAACCTTTCTAGTATTAAAAAAATAAAAACAATTCTCGTAGCAATGCACGGATAGCACACTAGTCCTCTTTTAATGTATTAGTATAGATATAGATTGCATTTCACTCTTTTTCTCTCTAACTCTCTTTTAAGTTTTATTTCGTGAATCACCGTTGATCTTCTTTTTTGATCGGCGGTGGTTATAATATCTTCTGTTAGATTTGATATTCTCATATCTGCTGTTGTTGTCACATTCACCATCGACTCTACTCATTCATCTTCTACTTACGCATCTTCCTCTATCGTCGCTTGATGTTTCTTCTGCTTGATCTCGTTCTCTGTCTTCTTACTTCCGTCGTCGCCTCCCCATCTTCGTTTTTAATATATGCTTGTGGGTGAATTTGTGCTTACTGTTATTAGAGTGATATTTTTCATTTTATTATTTTGTATTAGATTATATATATATATATATATATATATATATATATATTAATTATGTTATTTTGTTTTGTCTTGTTGGAAGTTTTGTTATTATTATTTTTTTTTTGTTGAAAGTTGGTTTTTTATTATGAGTCTGATAATATATCTGTACACTGTTGCGCTTCGAATTCTCGCAAAGAAAATAGTAATTTCTTACATTATTTATTATTACAGTCGCAGTTTTTCAAAATCAATTATGTGTTCAGTTGGATATTCTATTGAATATTTGTGATCTGCAAATTAGTTTGCTCTTGTTAGGATAATTAATTTTATATCAAGTTTTTTTCTATTGAAATTTATATTCAATCACTAACCATTAATGAAATTTAAATTTATTTAAAAAAAAAAAGATTGCATTCCATTTCAATATCTAATGAACCAGTTTTGATTGACGGACTAGCTTTTTCTAAAGCCCATTGGGTCAAAAGCATTACCGTAGTCCATTGCATTATTTCTAAAGGCCAAATTCGGCTATAGAATTACGGAATCTGAGACTAGGGTTACCTTTATTTTTCTATATAAACCTCCTTGTGTTGCTGTGTTTTAATCGAAAGCAGGTCAGCTCTCATATCGGCCAGAAATTTCAGTATTTTGAGGCAGTCTTTAATTTCTAATTTCTTTATCATTATTTGTTTGAAAACTTTGTGAAATTCTCCGATGAGGAAGAAATCCCAACAGATAGGAAGTGCCGTATGACACTTTAATCAGCAGCGGCTACACTCATCAACTCACTTTTCCCATCAGCCAATTACAATTCTTCTGATTCGCTTCCTGTGTGGATTCGTCTTCTGTTTGAATTGCTCTTTGGTCGGGATTATGTGATCTGATCTACGGTGTGCCGTTGTGTGGGTGATTTGAAACGGGTCTCTGAGGGTTTTATTTACTTAAATTTATTTATATGAATAAATAATGTCCAATGCCACGTCGCCGGTAGCCAAATGGCGTTGACCGGCGATGCTATGATTGGACGGAAATCAATTTCATGTTTCGCTTCCTGATAGGAACCTGTGGATCTGGTTTCAGTTGATCTACGGAGCCGTTTTCGGCGATTACATTTTTATTATATATATAATATTTGTTTTTTGTTTTTCATACGTAGTATGAAGCCAATGATGATTTCTTTTATTTAGTTGGAATTACCGGCTGAATTTCTCTTGATGTCAATTTTAGACTGGCTATCTGAGGCTTCTTAATCCTATAAAATTGTTTTTTTTTTTTTTTTTTTTATAAATAATTTGTTACCTTAGAGCAAATGGGCTTAAATAAAAGAGAATAAAATTTATAGACAGATTATTAGTAAATTAAATATAAAAAAAATTAATGAATATCAATTATTTTTATTAAAAAATTATCAAAATAAAATTTTAAATTATTAAAAATTATTTATATGAATTTAGTATTAATACATGACAGGAAAACCACCTCTAAAAGAGTTATAATTGTCTGTTCTTGAAAAAAAAAATAAAGATTTGCTAATCAAAAGAATTCGAAAATTTGTTCATATTAAATAAACTAATTTCAAGTGCTGCGGTGCCAATTAAAAGTGTGAATTTTGGTTAATATAGCTTATAAATGTACCTAAAATAATTAGCAAAATAATTTCCATCCTTATTGTGCAATAAAAGCATGCACTGAATGCTCTACATTCCTATGATGTTGTTCTGGACCTTGTTGTCCACAAAAAATTGGGCTGATAGTCAATGAACAAAGATGAGCATTAGCAGAGACATTTGCCATGGGATCATGGTCAATTGAATTCAACTGCAGATTAATTTTTAATTAGCTTGGGTTTGGGTTGCTGAGCTTCTAATCTCTAAGTAGGTGGAAAGAATCTGTTGAGATTGAACGGCAAAGTGTAGAACTCTTCATTCCTGTTATCTCCTCTAAATGTTCTGAACTTCACCCACCATGGCATTCCCCGATCTTTCTTGGACTTCTCAACTTCCAATGTGTTGTCAAGAAACACCGCAACAATCAAACCCACAGTGGCCGGAGAAGAGAATATGGTATTCAAAAATGCATTAAACTGCAAAATATCAAATCTAACATCACATGTATGAAAAAAGCATTCTAGAACTAAAGTTTGTACACAATATACGAGTTTTTAACCAACAACTTATTGTATCGCCTGATGAGGCGCTACTGTATTGAGGTTGTGATAAATAAAATAAAGTCACATCACATCAGTTAGGAAAATAGAGTAACTTTGGTCAGCACCAAAATGCATGCCTGCTCCCATTTGACAGAATTTTTTAAATCTCAGGTTTCTTCAGGAGACTTGAGTTTGTATTAGTGTACTTACCCATCCAGCATTGGTATGAACGAGACCATGGCGTGTTGGATTCCAATATTCATTAAAAAACTGGGGAACAGAAATTCCAAGGAAGAGAGAGAGGCCAATGATAATGAGGTTTCTCATAGAATTCATGTTTGTGAATTGAAGAAATGATAGTCCCACAGAAGCTGAAATAGGCAGGAGTAACATGAGGATATGAACAAGATGAAACAAAAATCACTTTGAGGAAATGAAATAGTTAAAAGAACACGTACCAACAAGGCCGAAGAGAACACAATATAATGCTGCAAATATTGGAAAAGGTATTGATGCAAACACAGCCCCAAATTTTCCTGTTAAAACATGGAAGAGCGATTGAATCCTAATCAAGAAATCATTCACTAGCATGATTTCATCTTGCTATGTTTATGAAATAAAACTGCTTCTGTAAAAGAGAAAAAAGAAATGCCGCAGTAAAAAAATCTTGGTCCTTAAACAATCTGTAGGCATGGATTATACTTTGAAAAAATAGTAAGCATTTTCCTACTTGGGTCATGCCCTAAATTTCTTAATGGATCACAATTCATAAGTACTGAAATACCAACCTAAGGTAGAGAAGAATATCATGAAGCCAGCAGAAATCTGAACAACTCTGCGACTTCCAACTCGGGTTAGTCCAAGGAGTCCAACATTTTCCCTGAAAGATATAATCAAGATGTATCTCAAGACCAAAATTAAAAATATTTGTTTATTTATTTTTCGTTCTTAGGCCTAGTTTTCAAATCCATGGCCTTTGCATGGGATAACCCCAAGATGCATCATATACCATCTGGGCCAGTTCCACCAAGATTATATAAAAACCAACACAAGATGCAAGAAATTGCAACAGATGGCTCATTCAATTTATGCCTTACACAGAAACAGTGGAACCAGTTCCTGTTCCAAAAAGACCATCAAGCAATACACCGATGCCCTGCCAAAGCAACATATACATCGTTCAGTTCATCAAAATGAATAAACAATGCCAACAATTCCCAGTTCATCAAAATGAATAAACAATGCCAACAATTCCAAGGAAAAAGGGAAAAGAAAACAGATAAAGCTCTGACCATTTAGTTTATGTATAACTTTGTGCAAATTATTCATAATCATGATGATGATATTGTCTCCTAGATGGACTGAGATAGGAAAAAATAATACAAACAAAAAGTAAATCTACAAGTATGTTAAACCAGCTCACCTGCCAACCAATGCCTCTGCTTAATACATAAGCAGGAGGTGGAGTAGCAATAGCTAACCGAGATGCTGCCTTATATGCACCAGTTGACTGCAACATAAAAATTTTAGATTGAACAGGTATTTTTCAAAGACAATAGTTATTCAAACAACAAAAATTTCTTGTACAATCCTTTTAACAGGACATGTTTCTTAGCTTTTGAAGCACACATTTGAAGATCTAGAGAAACAAAATAACCAGTAACCAGAAGATGACAATCTAGTGCCACTTATAGAAACTGAAGATATACCTCAACCATAGACACAAGAACTGCAGACATCATAGCAAATGAATGACCTGCCGAAAAAGTAGGTGGGCCCCACTGCAGAGGATATGGGAACTTGAACCTGAATTAGCATAACACTGTGACTTCCAGAAAACAAAAACATAGTAAAAATTTAAGCAATGGGAGTTGGAATTTTGATATACCATGGAGCAGTAGATACAAGATTTGCTCTGTCTGTCCGGCAACTAAGTTGAGTTCTAAGTGGCTTATCCCTGTAAGCCCCACTGGCAGTTAAAATGATGGAATAGATCCAGACAATTGTGACACATATCAACACTGGAAATCGTTCAAATATTGGGAGTTCTCTTGGTAGTCTCACATGCTTTAGATACTGCAATGCCAAAATCCAACCTTATGAGAGGAAAATACGCAATCTTACTATTAGAATTACCAATTATAGAAAGATTACTTACTTGTGAAAATCCAATAACCAGCAACAACATTGGTAATCCAATTTCCACGCAATTGCCCAACTGGAAAATGATATTATGAAATGAAAACTCAGTGGAAACTTTTCAAGAAACTGGCAGAGCTAGTACAAGAGGAATTGAGTGCCCATCAATTACTGTGACTACAATGAACATTTATGACTAGATTTCCTAAACTAAGAAATAACACCCTAAATGTTGGGATCCATGATTAACTAAAATGAGATATTAGCCCCAAGATATGCAAGCAACATAAAAAGAAATTGCAACTGCAGGGTTAGCCCAATAAATGCCAAATTAAAACAGAATATGACACTTCATAGTAATACATACTTCAGGAAATCCTCGTTGAAACAATCCCAAACCAACCAATCCAACCACAGGTGCCATACCAAGGGGACTGAAAAACCTGAAAATAAATAAAAAATAAGAAGTTATCGAATTGGTTAACCATTTAATCACATTCTCCAAAACTAGCAATGTACCTTGAAAAGAGACCCCAAACTTGGCTGTAACCCAGGATGATTTGTATGCTTGAGGCTACAATCAAAGCTCCCTGGATAGCCCGCATTGTTTGTATAAATCTCTGCAAACCAATCACATGGGAAGATCTCTTTCAATACCCTATCAAATAAAAGAGTTACTGAGCACAACTTCTGAAAAGGAAAATTAATTCTTGGAATGGGACTTGAACTGTAACATCAATTTGACAGTTCAAGATTATAACAAACAACCTAAAAGCATGCATTAATAAGACATTAGGTATTTGGGTGGTGATTCCATTTAACAAGGTTAGCTTGAACTTAATGCACCCTCATGCATTCTCCTCTTAAATGCCAATCTTTTTCAGGTTTGACAAAAAACATTCAGCTCTATGTTTACCAAAGTGCTTTCCCAGCATTATAGGTATTCATTTCTATAAGCATATGTAAAGCCTCAATTAGTTCTATAGGTATTGGTATTCAAATGCCACGGGGTAAAGTTTTTATTAACTATTTTTCCTGTGGTTCCCCAACATTATACAGAGAGAAAGAAGAAGATTGACAAACTTACTTCATGATGATCCGTAATCTGTTGTAATGAAGAGTCACTTATAATATAAGCTACGGGAATGACATAAGCAAAGGACCCTCCGACAACTGCTGGCAACCTGGTTCCAAAAAGTGCTTGCAGAAGTGTGTTAATTCCAGCCACGAAAAGCAGGGTTTGTATCACCCTCGCTTTATCCCCCTGGTTGCAATGAAAAGTGATATTATCAAATGAAAAGGACGAGAAGACATGAAAAGAAAAAGGAGCGAAAATAAATTGAATTGAGACTGCCCAGCCATATACCGCGACATCTTGCATTGAGACTCTTAATATAAAGGAAATTTCAGATAAGAACAAAAAACCAGACATGCTACAGTTACAAGTCTAGGCCAAAATCCATCTATATACAAATACTGCACGTACGTAACCCCCAATGGACTGTAGAATGTGGAGAAAGAGAAGTAAAAAATCGAAATGAAAAGTCAGAGAACGACACCCATTAAGATTATTGAATACCGACCTATAGTGTTGGCATGCTAAACACAATTTAAAGCTTTACAGTATATTCAGAGTGAAAAATGTAAAATGCAAGCATACTAAACTCCAAGTTTTCCATTAAAAAAAAAAAAAAAAAAAAAAAACTCCAAGTTTTAAGCGAAACAGAATAAGATGCTTACATCGCTGCCACCCATTGCTGGAACAAGCACTGAAGGGATCATTACACTTGTACCCAGCATCAGAATGTAGTTTTGAAATGCCAATATGACGGTTTCAGCTGCAACACCAAAAAACATTTGGTTATAAAAGTTTAACCAATAAACAAATGGAGAATTACTTCTTCACATTGAAATAGTCTTATCGATCCAAACACCCTATAAAACTCTGTTTATCAAGAGAACATTAAAAAATAATAATAATAAAATAAAAATCTTATCTCAATAATTTCTCAGTAGCCAAACAAACAAAACATAAAAAAAATTCAAAATTCAAAAATCGAGAAATCCAGAGGAATTCGGCAACCAAACAAGTTCATTCTTCCATAATTTGCTCATCCCATAATTTCTGCATGAACCCATTTAAAAATTCAAAAAAATAAAATACACATACATTCTCCTGCATACTGACACGTCTCTCTCTCTCCCTTTCTTTCTCTCAGTTTTTTTCCTTCTCTCTCTCAAACAAACACACACAGAGTGTTCAAAGTTTGTAATGCCACAGTTCTTGAACTCATATTCAAAGGAAAAAACAAAGAATCACAGAGTTCACTAAAAGATGATTATAAAAATGAGCAAGTTGTTCAAAAAGAAGCATAAAAATGACAAAAAGAAAACACAGAGAAAAAGCACGTACCCCAAGGAGGATTAGAGTCTATACAGTACTCAAGGTCTTGAAGTTGTTCCATAGGAGGGTGAGTAATGTCTGCCATTAGAGATATGAAAAAACACAGAAACTGAAGAAGAAGAAGAAGAAGAGGAGGAACTAAGAACAAAGTAAAGTACAGATATAAAGTGAATAAAAGTTTTTAAAAAAAAACAAAAAACAAAAAACAAAAAAGAGAAGAGAACAATTTGGAAAGCCAAAAACTAGCAAAAGCTTCTCTCTTTCTCCTTCTCTCTCTTTTTCAGCCTTCAGTAAGCCTCCTTCCAAAAATCAGTTTTTACAATTTCAAATTCACCCTTAATTATCTTCTATAATTACCAAATAGCCATCGACTTTTACCAGTACCCTCAGGGTCCCACATTTCTCAAAACGGTCAAATCAAAATTACGATTCTACTGTCAAACGGTGCCGTTTGTTTTAGAATATGGCTAGATAAGATTGTGTGTGTATGTCCCTACAGTAATCACTTTCTGTAGAACGGTTGTCATAAGATTTGATGACGTATGATAATTTTGGTTGGTAGTGGCCCACTTTTTTTTTTTTTTTTTCCCTGATAATTCGAAAAATCAATCAAAAATCAAAACTAAAAAACAAAAACACTGGAGAGTTAATACGGACCCTCAGATCTAAATATGGAGTGGGACCCAAAAAATATGCAATTGCTGTGGTTGGAAATTTTGGGGTAGGTATTCAAAATGAATGACCATCTTAATTGTTATCAGATGTATAGTTACTATAGTGATGTTTATTGATGTGTATTAGATTAGGAACACTTAGCTCTACCCCTAATGTATATATCCAATGAAGGCCGAGGGGACATAGTCCCTAACATCCAAAATACAATCATTTTTTAAGTATAAAATTATAAAAATTTAATCATATGTTATATTTGATCCTCTTATTTTAAGTGAAAATTTTCTTTAAATGTATAGAGAGTTATTTAATTACATATATCACTTTAATATAAATTATGGTATAATAAAATTTGACCTCTATAAAAAACAATTATGACTTCATCACTATATATTTCAAATTTAATAGGAGAATTATATATTTGTATAAAGAGGATACTGATATCTTTACATTTGATAAAATAATGGACATATTCATAATAAAATTTTAAAATACCAATCATAAATTAATTTAATGTATAAAAAGATAACTACATTAAAACTAAGTAAGAATTTTCCAAATGATAGATAGTATAGTATATGGTATAGTATATAGTATAGTATAGTATAGTATACTGTTCCCACGTGAGAACTGAGAAGCATATGTTTCCAAAATAATTTATTCTGTGCCTTATGTTTGGAATAATGTAATCTAGTTTTGTTGCAATGTTTACCTTATAGTAAGCAAAATCCTATTTTATGTTTTGGGATTGTTTGTGAATTGTGAGTGTATGTATAATCTGCCAACTTGATAATAAATTGAAATAGTTTCTTTTAATTATTAATTGTTAAATAATTATTAGATATTAAGTCTCCATTTGATTTTACGTTTAGAAACGAACGGTTAATTTTTGAATACTCAACTGTTAATATTAAACATTTGATAAAATAAAAAATTAAAAGTTAGTTTTTATATTTTCAACTACTAATTTTTAAAATTTATAACTAAAAGCTAGCTTTTAAATCAAAAATTAAAAATTTTAGCTTTTAAACTCAAAAGCTAGCTTTTATAAATAAAAAAAAAAATACCATTAAACTTTAAAATAATTATGAAAATACTTACCAATAATTAAAAAATATATACATCTTTATTTTGATTGTTAAATATTTTAATATCTATAAGAATTCACATAATTAAATAAAAATTATATTAAAATGTGTAATTATTTTTATTAAAATATTTTATATGTAATGTTAAAATTATTAATTCTTTATAATTAAAATTTACTATAATATATAAAATAATGTTCTTATTCGTCATTTTACAATTTAACTTCAATTTCAACTGTTAAATTACTAAATACTTTACAATGTATTCAATCGTTGACTACTGACTACTAGCCACTTACAGATTCACAACTGACAGCTTATCACTAACTGCTAACAACTAATCGTTACAGCTAAATCAAACAGACACTAAGAGACTGTCTTACAACATTTGTTTTGCTTATAATAAATATTAAATTAATAAATTATTCAAAAAATTAGTTAGATTGATAACTGGATTTACTTCTCATTTTATTAGTTGGATGCTTTGTTTTCATTGAATTGTAGAGATAAATTTTATACAGAAAATGAAAATTAACTCGTAATATCATTTGTTAATAAATAAAAATATTAAATTAATATTTAAATATTTAAATGTCTATTAATTGTATTGGTAGTTAAAAATTCAAATATGAACACTTTTAAATTAAAAAATTTTAAATGTTAAAAAAAATATCTTTTAAAAATATCAAAAAACTCATACTACTAATTTAATAATCAAATACCTATTTAATTGTTCATGAGAATGGTGATTCAAATTCATGATCACTCTATTTTCTTTAAGAATTTAGGATAGGGGAAAAAACACTAATAAAATAGACTCATCTAATATTTTCTATAATAGGTATATTTGGAAATTATTTTTACAAACACAACGGGTATTAGATTTAATGGCGTATACTAACTATGAAATTATATATATATATATATATTATCCTCATTAAATGTGATTAGGTATTATTAATTTTTATATTAATAATTTTTAAAAATGACAATATAAAGTTAAATAAAAAATACATACTTCTAAAAAAGTTACATGCAAATCAAACACATAATTACTTATATTTTATGAGAAATAACTTTTCGAAAAGTATAATTTCTAAAAAGTAGGTCATGTGATCGCAAACGATACCTAGCTCATATACAAGAATTCAATTCAATTGAATTTTATTGTTTGGAATAATTAAAAAAATATTTAAAAAAAATTAATTATTTTATCATTTTATATTTATAAAAAATAATTATGTTTAATTTAAATGAAAATATTTTTTACTTTTAATGGTGAATTTTGTTAAATGAATTGAATTTTTGCAAAATGTTTTCATTTGACATTATTTCATTTTTTTAAGTAAAAAAAAAATTATATTGTTTTAGTTATACATTTCGAAATATGAGAATTAATAAAATTAAATTAAATTCTTGTAAAATTTAAGTTTTGAAACAGATGTTAAAAGATAGATGCATAATTTCTTAATGAGTTGATGGGTTTATATTTTAAAAAATATATAATATATATTGCTTGTTTTTATGATATAATTTTTGAAGTATAGGGAAGGGAGGTGAAGAAACATAAGAGTAATGGCAAAATAATGAATAAATGGGAATGGAATAGGCAAAATAGGGATGAAATTGCACGTGCGTGTGGCGATTGGCTGGTTGGGTTAGCTTTCGGCTGGCAGAAACATTCGATGCGGACACATCTCAAAAATCAGATTCCCATAAAACCCAAACCCATTTCTAACGTCATTTCCCCTTTCATTTTCAAACCTGTCAAGATAAGAATCTGCCCTTATATTTTGTACACTAATAATAACAACCTTTTTCATTTCAAAATAATACCCCCTTTTCTTTTCTTTTCTTTTCTTTTCTTATCATGTGTAATTCAAATTTCATTTCTATTTATAAATAAGTTACTGTATGCATTTAATAAATTTATTCACTGAATTAAGGATATCTCCTACTCACAAAAATATTAAAATGTGGGCATATATAAAATTTTATCTTAAACCCAATCAAGGCTTCACTGTCAAATCAATTTAACTTTCTTGTATTTTCAATCAAATTAGTGAAAATATTAAAAAATTAAATTTATACGAAAATAAATATATTTAAACTTATAAAAACTTCATATTTTAAAATTTTATTTTTAAAAATAAAAATATATAAAATTAATAAATTATAGTGGTCGTTGATGATCAATGATAGCCGTCGGCAGTCATTGGTGACCAGTGATGGTCGTCAATGATCACCAATAGTAATAATTAGTAATTGGTTTAATAAATGTGTGCTTATATACTTTTTTTTTATTATAATGAGTTTGTTAAAATTTGAAAAATGATTTTCTCTTTTGAAAAGAAAAATAAAGAAGTCATTTTCCTAAAAAAATCACTTAGTGACTAGAAAAATATTTTCCATTATTTAATTTTTCAGAGTGCTCCAAGTGTTAGAAAATACATATAATGTTTTTCAGAAAAATATTTTTCATAAAACAAACAAAACTTAAAATAAGTATGAAAAAACTTTATTTTTGTAAAATATACTAATTATTACTTAATAATAGTAAATTTAACTCCAACTCAAAATCTTACAGCTTTGGAGATAATTTTTTTTTTTTTAAATTTGGCCTCGATTGGAATTTGAATTTAAGACTTTTCAATTTTAAAGACGATCTCAATACCACTGAATCAAAAGCTCTTTGGTGAGATAACTGGTACTATTGAACTAAAGATTTATTGACAATATATTATTATTTTTTAAATATTAATAAATTGAAAGAAAATTTACCGAGTAATCCGCGAGTGCGGCACAAGTTAAAGCCACGGATTGCAAAAAATTTCAAAGGATCAACCAAATTTTGGTCTAAAATCACCATGCAAGGACCCAAAGGAGTAAGGAAAGAAGTAAAACAAATTCATTTACCTCTTGAAGCGCAAAAACAGTCACTCCCATCCGTTCTCCTAACGCCCCAAGTGTGATGTCTCTAGTTGGTCCACCGGAAGTCGTAGCTCGACTCGGTTCGGTACATGCAAGAAGTCATGTGAACTCCTCTCCTTGTTGAGCCATAGTGTTCAAGCTAATCTTGTAAAGCTCCAAACTCTTGACCAAGGCTATGAGTTTAGTCTTTTTTGTCTTCATAAAGTAACACTATTACTAGTGTATGTGAAAGATAGAAAGTAAATGAAGATAGTGATGAACCAAATTCAAAGTCTCACATGCAAAGGTATAGGTAAAAAGATAAGTCTTCCTTTATCCACTCTCTAATTATCTCTAGCACAAGCAATAACTATTAGATGATGAAGAGAAGTAGCTTCATTTTTTCTCCTTTAAACACTTAGAACTATCTCTCTCTAATTCACACAAGCAAGTACAAAAACAAAGTAAGATGGAGAAATGAGAATAAAGCTTACCCCTTTCATTCTATACACTCTCCACTTATATATGGAAGAGTGAGTGGAAGAATTAGGTGAGCTTTTAATTCTCCATTAAGCTTACTTAGTGGTGGAGATTAAGGCTAAGAAGACAAGTGTACATGACTAAGCATAAACATGCCATATGTTTATGCTTTGGTCAACACTAAGTCAAGCCATTTAAACACCATTTAAGGTTATGTAATTTAGGGTTCCTAATACCTAAATCCAATTTGGAGATTAGAGTTTCCTAAACCCTAAACACACATTTACGCCTTTGAATACCAAATCTCAATTAAGTCTTTCGATTTAGTCATTCCAATTTATAACCAATATATATTAGGACAAAATCGACTAACCTAATAATACTGGACTAAGCATCAGGTCATGCTAGGGACCTTGCTGTATCTAATTGTTCCAGTTCATTCATTAATTAATAATTTAAATAATATAAGTATGAACATACAACACCCATTTGTGTGTGACTTTATAGGTTTATGTCTAACTAGCAATGAGAAATAACATTTCCAAAAATATCACGAGAGATGCTTTCTTGACCAATAAAAAATTCTCATTTCTCTGATCGATACCCCATAAGTCACGAGTGACCCATAGCATAAGATGTCGTGACTACCTAATTAGATATGAATGTTGAATGGTTGTTCACATTCCATGAATCCTTTAGATCATGACTACATGCACTAGAATCCCTTTGTTACAAAGTCCCGATCTCGACTAGGGTCATGGTAAGATGTCAAACCCTAATACCAAAACACTATGGATATGTCATTCTGTTCTATTCTCTATAAGACTATATTCTCACTAGAAAATCATTTCTAGTAAATCTAAAACATCTTGGCCAATGATTTATAATCAAAAAGAATATAACCATATAGGAATTTAATCCCGTTTACTCGGAGGAAAAAATCACGTGTCTGGCTGACCACGGGCTCACTATATAACCAACCAGAGCCACCACATGACCATATGCCAGTGCGTGAATAGCCCCAATATGAAAGTAGTAGTAAACCCTAATCACTTATGTATGAGATAGTCACGTCCCCTTAGGTTTAAGGATTATATACACAATCATGATCAGGACAACGGTTGATTGAAAGAATGTAAAATTCCATGTCAACCTCGTCCAACGCCACTGTTCAACCACTTAATCAATAAGGATTAAACGTCCGCGTGTTTGTCCTTTAATCCTAAACAAGCACTTTGTGACTCATCGCTTCCACTCCATTAGTTACAAACTAACTAGGAAGACAAATAGAGGTGATGGTTTTTTTGGACTAGTGTGGCCCAAGCGAAGAGTCCAGCCCATACGATAAGCCATACGACTGTGAACATGTTTTAAGATCTTGTACTAGATGAAGCTGTCACACCATTTTACACATCAAGAAAAGCTTATCTAACAAGAAACTTAAGAACTAGTATGCTAAATAAATGAAGGTGGAACATACACATCATCATAAATAAGAATACTATTATTGCCATTAATGGGGAAATGTTACAAATATTTACATGAGTAGCATTGCTCTAAGGCATACTACATTAACAAAACTCCCACTTGCACTAGAGCCAATCGCTACAGTACCTAAGACCCATCTTCTCAATATGTACATCTAATTGTTGCTAAAACATTGCTTTAGTAAGTGGATCAGCAAGGTTGTCTGCTGAAGCTATCTTCTGCAAGGCTATGTCGCCTCTCCAAGTAATTTCTCTGATGATATGGAAATGCCGCTCAATGTGTTTGGATTTTTTGTGAGACTGGGGCTCCTTTGCTTGAGCTATGGCTCCATTGTTGTCGCAATATAGAGGAATCAACAACTCAATGGAAGGAACCACTCCTAGTTTAATGAAGAACTTCTTTATCCAAATAGCTTCTTTGGCAGCATCTGAGACAACAACATATTCAGCTTTCGTAGTGGAGTCTGGTAGTTTGCTTAGAGCACCTCTAACACACTACACCTCCATTACAAGTGAATATGAACTCGGAGATAGATTTTCTATCATCCACATCTGACTAAAAGTCAGAATCAGTGAAACCATCAAGTCTCAAATCACCTCATCCATATGTCAAAATTAAATCTTTAGTCCTTTGCAAATACTTAAAGATTGCTTTGATAGCAGTCCAGTGTTGTTCACTTGGATTGGATTGAAACTAGCTAGTTATACTAACCGCATACGTGATATTAGATCGAGTACACAATATTACATTACATACATAAGGCTTCCTATAATTGAAATATAAGGAACCTTAGCCATCTTTTCCCTTTCTTCAAGTGTCTGGGGGAAACATACCTTTAGAAAGGTGGATACTGTGGTGCATAGGTAACAATCCACACTTGGAATCAAGTATGTTGAACCATTTCAACATCTTTTCTAAGTAAAGGCTTTGGTATAGCCCTATCATTATTTTCACTTTATCTCAATATATGCGAATTCCAAGAATATAGGTCGCTTCACCTAAGTCTTTCATAGAGAAGATCTTCGATAACTAGAGTTTCACATCAGTCAAGATTCCGACATCATTATCGATTAACAAAATATCATCCACATACAAGATTAAGAAAGTGAGTTGGCTCTCACTAACCTTCTTATAAACACAGGGCTCATCGATATTCTTGATAAAACCATGGGGCCTAATGGTTTCATCAAATCGATAATTCCAATTTCTCAAAGCCTGTTTAAGGCCATAGGTGGATCTTTTCAGCTTACACACTTTGAAATCTTCTCGGGATTTAAAACCCCTTGGTTGCTCCATGAATATGTTTTTCTCAATGTATCTGTTAAAAAAAGCGGTTTTGACATCCATTTGCCAAACCTCATAATCATAGTGTACAACAATAACTAGCAAAATCCGAATCAACTTTAACATAGCAATAGGGGAGAAGGTTTCTTCGTAGTTGATACCCTCTCTTTAACTGTACCTTTTTGCTACAAGTCGAGCCTTATAGGTTTCCACTTTTCGTCTGCGCCAATCTTTCGCTTATAGACCCATTTGCACCCTATGGGAATGACCCTTTCAGGAGGGTCCACCAGCTCCCATACTTGGTTTGCATACATGGAATCCATTTCGGATTGCATAACTACAAGTCATCTAGTAGAGTTTATGTTAGTGATAGCCTCCTCATATGTAGTAGGATTGTCAGGGAGATTAGACTTTTCGAGAATGAACAATTTATGAACATTCTCTAAGAGAAACTTGTATCTCACCGGAGGATGCAATACCATACTAGATATGCGAGGAGCATATGTGGATGCATTGGTAATAGAAACAAATTCAATGGTAGGATGGTCAGTATCCATGACATCATCCTGTTGGACATCTTTGGATGAACCTTCATCCAAATCTATCTTTCTACCTAAGCCTCATTCTTAAAGAAATTCTTTCTCTAGAAATACGACATCATGACTAACAACAACAATTTGTTGTTCAGGAAAATAAAAGTAATACCTAGTACTCCCTTGAGGATATCTAACTAATTTACCCTTAATAGATCTAGTCTCCAACTTATTTGTCTTCAGCTTCTTAACATAAGTTGGGCAACCCCAGATCTTGATATGTCGAAGACTAGGTGCTCTACCATTCCATATATGATATGGTGTGGTAGGGACAAATTTAGAAGGAACTATATTTAGGATATAACAGGTTGTTTGCAGTGCATATCCCCATAAGAAGATGGGTAGGTCAGTGTAACTCATCATGCACTGTACCATGTCCAAAAAGATATAATTTCTCCTTTCCTATATACTATTTAACTGTAGTGTTCCAGGAGGGGTTAGTTGTGAGACAATACCATTAACTTTAAGGAATTCTTTGAATTCAGTACTTAAATATTCACCACCTTGATCGGATTGAAGGGTTTTGATATTCTTTCCTTGTTGGTTTTCCACCTCACACTTGAACTCTTTGAATTTCTCCAAAGCTTCGTGCTTATATTTCATTAGATACATGTAACCGAATCTCAAAATGCCATCCATAAATGTAATGAAATATTAAAAATCACCTCTAGCCATTATGCTAATTGGGCCACACACATCATTTTATACAAGCTCCAAAATTACCTTGGCTCTTTCACCTTGTCCCATAAATGGTGACCAGATCATTTTGCCTTAAAGACATAACTCACAAGTTAGATAGGGCTCATAACCCAAAGAGTCCAAGACTCTTTGTTTCTCCAATCCACGAAGTCAGTCTTCTGCAATATGACCTAGTCTAAGGTGCCAAAGGCATTTTGGACTAGAGTCATTCCTTATAATGGTATTAATGTCAAACATGCTTATGGGAAGTTTGCTATTTTTACTTTGAAGATAGTAAAGACCATCCAAAACAAAATCGATGCCTATTATTTTATTATTATAAAATATTTCACATACATCTCTTTTGAACAAAAGTTCATAGCCTAACCTAGTTAGTCTAGATACAGAGATGACATTTTTATAAGCATTTGATATGTACAACGCATCCTTTAAAAGCAAAACATGATAAAAAAATATCTATCGAGGTTGATCCAATGGCTTTAGCAGCTACAAACGCCCCGTTGTTAAGCTTCAAGACTACCTCGTCATTCCGCAAGCTTTCACTACTTGCCAGATCCTGCAAAGATGCACAAATGTGAGAACTAGCACCTGAATTTAGGATCCAAGCAACTTATGAGTTGGGAGTATTATTAAAAATGTAAGAGATAGATGTACCAGTAGCATAACTTTCACCATTCTCTTTGCCTTTTGAAGACTCCTTCAACTTAGGAAAATCATTTTTCCAATGTCCCTTTTTCCTTGCAATGGATATACTTTTCTTTCACTGCTTTAGCCACAACTTCTTTGGACTTGCCCTTAGCAACCCCACCTGTGGGTTTAAGGGTAGCAAAACTAGCTTTCTTCTTCTTGCCTCTCTTTTTCCTAGCCTTGCTAGTAAAGATGAAAAACTAAAGCAACCTCTTTACCCTTAGGTTGGGTATTTTGGGCTCGAATCAACAAGTTCATCAAATATGCTAGAGTAGCCTCAATTTTGTTAATGTGGAAATTCACAAAGTAACCTCGTTATTTCGCAAGCTTTCACTACTTGTCAGATCCTGCAAAGATGCACAAATGTGAGAACTAGTTCCTGAATCTAGGATCCAAGCAACAGATGAGTTAGGAATATTATAAAAAAATTAAGAGATAGATGTACCAGTACCAAAACTTTCACCATTCTCTTTGCCTTTCGAAGACTCCTTCAACTTAGAAAAATCATTTTTTCAATGTCCCTTTTCCTTGCAATGAATACACTTTTCTTTCACTATTTTAGACACAACTTCTTTGGACTTGCCCTTAGCAACCTCACCTTTAGGCTTAAGGGTAGCGGAACTAGCTTTCTTCTTCTTGCCTCTCTTTTTCCTAGCTTTGCTAGTAGAGCTGAAAAAACAAAGCAACCTTTTTACCATTATATTGGGTATTTTGGGCTTGAATCAACAAGTTCATCAAATATGCTAAAGTAGCCTCAATTTTATTCATGTGGGAATTCACAATGAAAGAGGAGAACGACTCTGGAAGTGATTGGAGGATCAAATCAATTTAGAGATGAAAGCCCATCTGAAAATCAAAATCTTCAAGTTGTTTAATGAGCGAGATCATTTTTTGGACATGGTCATCCACTTTTGTCCCTTCAGTCATTTTAGCCTCGAATAATTGCCTTCATAATTCATACCTTATGGTTCGACTGTGCTCACCAAACATCTCATTGATATGGAGCACAATATCATAAGCAGAATTCATGTTCTCATTCAATTTCTGCAACTCATCAATCATGGATGCAAACATGAAAAAACGAGTTGTCATATCATCATCCTTCCATTTCTGTAAAGTGACGTGTTCTTCTTATGTTGCCCCCTCGGGAAGAGGTTCAAGTATATGAGAGTCTAACACATAACCAATCTTTTCAGAATTGAGAAGAATCCACAGGTTTCTGAACCAGTCCGAAAAGTTTTTGCCACTAAGCTTATGACGTTCTAGAATGATTGAGATGGGGTTGGTTGGTGTCATATTATCAAAAATATATACTGCATAAAATAATAAATTTTATTAGAATCATGTTATTAGTAACCACTATAATGATTTGGTCTTTAATCTATTATGGACCTCCCACTAATTTGGCAAATCCTACACTTTTAAGTAAGAAACAAAAATCTTGTTAGGTGGATTTCTAGTGGGTAATTGAATTCTTATGAACATATCAATACCCCTCAAGTGCACAATGTCGTTCTTGGAAAATTGAAATTCCATAAGTGAGCTACCTTGCTCATCACAACCAATATGAGGCTCAATCAAAACCAACTTCTAGTATTACGGACCTTAGGTGCACAATGCCATTCTTGGCCTTTCATACTAGTTAAGTCCAACCTTTTGAAACTGCAAGTACATGGATTTGAATATTACATGACTCAGGTGCACAATGTCATTCTTGCCAGGTAACATATCCATAGACCCACAAACATCCAATGCCTTAAACAACACCTTCAATTAGACGCTAAATAACTAGTAACATTAGTGTTTAACTCCTTTGAAATATGTCGCTTCAATGGAGAACCAAAGACTTAATCATTTTAATGGAAGATTTTTGGGCTCATTAATTTTACGATCTCATTTTATACATTATCCGTTTTAATATCATACATTCAATGCAATAAACAATCATATGCACATATACGCTAATAATGAATAACATACAAACATAAGAACGATCATTGGTAAACAAGACTTCCTTCTTGCTCTCACTAGGCATGATCATGGGTTGAGCCTTCTAGTCCTTTGCAATCTTCACTTCCACTCTGTTTACATAAGTAATCCTTAACATACCAAGGTGAGATTACAATTACATGTAGCTCAATGGCTCAATACAAACGAAAATAACCTAAACTATTAATTTTACATTCCAAATGAAAAAAATATAATTACAGTCATCCCATAAAAAAAAAAAACAAACAAACAAACATAGGTTGCTTCCTAGTCCATGATCATACCATTCATGCCATAAACTCAAATGACAACAACCAGTCATTATATTCATATAAAGACCTAGGTTTCATACCATTTGATTAACTTCAAATTTCATTTAAATATCAACTATTTAAATTTACCAAGCCTTACCAATCATATAGACTCTATATGAACTATTTCAGATAAAAAATGAGGCATGAAATGCGTTTGCAACAAAACAGGGCGGTTTTGAAAAATTTTGCATAGACTTATGCACAATTCTGGTACACAAGTTTGTCCAAAAAATTTCAATGTTGCCCAGGTTTTGCACAATGCATAAAAATTATTCCGACATGCATTTTTTCACACAAAAACTCTATTTTTCACCCAAACACAAACATACATAGATTTTAGCTAAAATTTGGATGGCTCTAATACCACTTGAAAGAAAACTTACCAAGCAATCCACGAGCGCGGCGGAAGCGGTACGGAAGTTAAAGCCACTTACTGCAAAAAAAATTCAATAGATCAACCAAATTTTGATATAAAATCACCATGCAATGACACAAAGGAGTACATGAAGAAGTAAAACAAATTCAGCTACCTCTTAAAATGTTAAAACGCTCACTCCCGTCCGTTCTCCTAACGCCTCAAGTGTGACATTTCTAGTTGGTCCACTGGAAGTCATAGCTCGACTCGGTTCGATACATGCAAGAAACTATGTGAACTCCTCTCTTTGTTGAGCTCTAAAGGTCAAGCTAATCTTGTAAAGATCCAAACCAAATGGGTTCTTGACCAAGGCTATGAGTTTAGTCTTCCTTGTCATCATAAAGCAACACCACTATTAGTGTATGTGAAAGGTAGAAAGTAAATGAAGATGGTGATGAACCAAATTCAAAGTCTCACATGCAAAAACATATGTATAAAGATAAGTCTTCCTTCATCCATTCTCTAACTATCTCTAGCACAAGCAATAGCTATTAGGTGATGAAGAGAAGTAGCTTCATTTTCTCTTATTTAAACACTTAGAACTATCTCTCTCTAACTCACACAAGCAAGTACAAGAACAAAATAAGATGGAGAGAATGAGAATGAAACTTAGCCCTTTCATTCTATACACTCTCCTCTTATATATGGAAGAGTGAGAAGAAGAATTAGGTGAGCTCTTAATTCTCCACTAAGCTTACTTAGTGGTCGAGATTAAGGCTAAGAAGACAAGTGTACATGACTAAGCATAAACATGCCATGTGTTTATGCTTTGTTCAATACTAAGTCAAGCCATTTAAACACTATCCAATTTGGGGATTAGAGTTTCCTAACCGTAAACACACTTTAATGCCTTTGAATACCATATCTCAATAAAGCCTTTCGATTTAGTCATTTCAATTTATAACCGATATATATTAGGATGAAATCGACTAACCCAATAATATTGGACCTAGCATCAGGTTATATTAGGGACCTGCTCAATCCAATTGTTTTAATTCATTAATTAATTAATAATTAAAACAATATAAGTTTGAACATACAACACCCGTTTGTGTGTGACTTTATAGGTTCATGTCTAAATAGCAATGGGAAATGACATTTCCAAAAATGTCACGAGAGATACTTTCTCGACCAATTAGAAATCCTCATTTCTCCGATCGATACCCATAAGTCATAAGTGACCCCTATCATAAGATGTCGAGACTACCTAATTAGATATGATTGTTGAATAGCTATTCACATTTCATGAATCCTTTAGATCATGACTACATGCACTAAAATTCCTTTGTTACAAAATCTCGATCTCGGCTAGGGTCATAGTAAGATGTCAAACCCTAATACCAAAACACTATGAACATGTCATTCTGTTCTATTCTCGATAAGACTATATTATCACTAAAAAACCCTTTCTAGTCAATCTAAAACACCTTGGCCAAGGATTTGTAATCGAGAAGAACCTAACAGTATAGGACTTTAACTTCATTTACTCGGAGGAACAAATCTTGTGTCTGGCTGACCATGGGCTCACTATATAAACAACTAGAGCCACCACATGCCTATATGCCAGTGCGTGAATAGCCCTAACATGAGAGCAGTAGCAAACCCTAATCACTTACATATGAGACAGCCGCATCCCCTTAAATCTAAGGATTATATACACAATTGTGATCTAGATAATGGTTGATTGACAGATAATAAAATTCCATGTCAACCTTGTCCAGCACTATTGTTTGACCATTTAATCAATAAGGATTAAACGTCCATGTGTTTGTGTTGTTATCCAGAACAAGCGATTTGTAACTCGCCGCTTCCACTCCATTAGTTACCAACTAACTAGGAAAATAAATAGAGGTGATGATCTTTCTAGACTAGTGTCGCCTAAGCGAAGATTCAGGCTCATACGATGAGCTATACGACCGTGAACATTTTAAGATCTTGTACTAGATAAAATTGTCACACTATTCTCCACATCGAGAAGAATTTATCTAACAAGAAACTTAAGGACTATTATTCTAAATAAATGAAAGTGGAACATACACATCATCATAAAGACGAATACTATTATTGCCATTAATGGAAAATGTTATAAATATTTACATGAGTAGTACTGCTCTAAAGCATACTACACTAACATAAATAACATTAAAATTAGTTCATTTATATATATTAAACAATGAAAATTGTAAATTAGTATTTGAATCTGGTAAAGTGAAATTATTTTAGGAGTGGATGCCAGATTTCGAATATTAAAGAAGATGTTAAATTCTCCCTTCAATGCTTAAAAAAAATAATGAAAATTATAAAATGTATATTTATATAAAATGAAAAAAAAAAAAAAAGGTAGAATACCTACATCCATCCCATTCCTTCTCAACATCTTTTAATCAATCTCACCATGAATAGAGTAGACATTAAAATCACAAAATCCTTAAGAATAGGGTTGATAGTGTTTTAACAATTCCTTCTCTTAATAATAACACTTGAAAATAAATTGTACATATAATGTGGTGGGTATTGACAGATTGCCACATTATGTGTGGTGGTCCAAAGATAACAAGAGATTTTTGCCATTAATTAATCTTAGTTTCATTACAACCATGTACCTTCACATCATACTTCTTTTCTTATTTAGTTATTTTTAATTGAAGTATGAGATTCTAATTGAATTATATATGCGGAACATTTGCGTATTTTGACAAAAGGACAACAAATTTCAACTCCTTTGAATTCTTTTTGACACTTTTGTTATTATTTTTATTTTTTAATAAATAAATTATTATTTAATC
>CATKHJ010195724.1:0-10046 GCA_949750685.1 Vernicia montana
ATATCATATATACTCTCCCTTTACAACTTGTACATGGATATGAGCCTAATATTTCACATATGCGAGTTTTTGTTGTGCCATGTATGTACTAATAATACCACTTCAATGTGTGAAAATGAGTCCACAGAGAAGACTTGAAATTTATTTTAATGAGGCACATTTTTCGACATTAGGGGGAGAGAAAAACATATGTTAGTGCAAAAAAAAATGTCAAGAAATTTCCTGGAAGGAAGACTGTTTAAACAGTTTTGATCCATGTACAAGTCGGAATGAACTAGATGTTCAGAAAATAATACAATTGCAACAAATTGCAACTCAACTGCTAGATGCATTTATAGATGCCAAAAGAGTGACAAAGTCACATATTATAACTGCTAATACCCCAGTAAGGGTTGTGGTTCCTATTGAAAATAGAAAATAAGCCAGAAGCGTGGATAATAAATTAGAACTAAAAGATAAAAATTCATGGAAACGAAAAGCAGCGTCACTAAGAAAATCTCCTGAAGAGAAGCCTCTTGAAGAGGAAGATCTCAGTGAACGAGCTATAGCCAATGATAAGACACAAAAAGAGACAACAAAACAATTATATCCTCCAGATATGGCTCCTGGAGTTGATGATCAAATGAATGAAAATTACGAGATCTCAATTAATTTTTGTGAATACATGAAAAAGATTTGATAGATATTCATTGCCTCAACAGTAGCTCTTGCTGTCTCAAGAAAAAAATTTGGATCCAGAACCTATGAATATAAATGAATGTCAGCATAGACATGACTAGCCATCATGGAAAGAGGTAATTCAAGCCGAGCTAGACTCGCTATTTAAACTCATGATATTCAGACTTATTATGCTGACTCCCCAAAATGTGAAACCAATTGGGTATAAACGGGGGTGTTTGTCTGAAAGCGTAATGAGAATAATGAAGTGATAAGATATAAAGCGAGGCTAGTTGCCAGAGTTTTTCGCATAGACCTGGTATTAACTATGAGAAAACTTATTATCCTGTTATGAATATGATTACGTTTCGTTACTTGAATAATATGGCAATTAAAGAAAGGCTTGATATGCGCCTTGAAAATGATATTTATATGAGAGTCCCAAAGGACTAAAGGCAACAGAAATGAATGCACATCAAACATGTGATATGAATTATATCAAATTGCATAAATCCCTGTATGGATTAAAGTAATATGAACGTATGTAATATAATCATTTGATTAAATCCTTATTGAAAGAAGGATATGTGAATAATACACTATGTCCATTTGTATTCATAAAGACCACAGAATGGTTATGTTATTATTGCAGTATATGTTGATGATCTAAATGAGACTCCTAACAAACTCTTGAAAAGTGAGTTTGAGATGAATTTAGAAGAAAAAAATTTTTGTATCGACCTGCAGATCGATTATTTATCCCCAAATGAATTCTAATACACCAGTCTACTTATGTGGAAAAGGTACTTAAGCATATTGCGTGGGTAAATCCTTTCCCTTAAGCACATTAATCATATCTGCTCACTGAAAGTGAATAAAGACCCTTTTAGACCTAAGAAGATAACAAAGAGCTATATGATCCTGAAGTACCATATTTAAGTGCTATAAGTGCACTCATATATCTTGCAAGAAAAATTCCTAACTAGATATAACTCTGTACCTACCAAGAGACATGAGAGTGGTGTAAAAGACTTATTGTGTTATTTTCGATGCACTATTGATTTGATTATATTTTTATATAATTCATATTTGATATTGGCATGTGAATGCTGGTTATTTGTCTGATTCATATAAGGATAGATCTCAGACTGGGTATATATTTACTTATGATGATATTGCAATTTTATAAAGTTTTTATGGTCCTGAAGTATCTCAATAAAGAAACTTTCATTATATTATTTGAGAATAATGCAATATGCATTGCACAAACTAAAAGTGAATATATTAAGGGTGATCGAATTAAATATATTTCACCCATATTCTTTAATACGCATAAGCTCTAGAAGAGTGATGAAATTGATATCCACTGAATTCGCTCGAGTGACAACATAGCAAGCTTATTTACTAAGTCTTTACCTAAATATGATATTTGAACGGCATTGTTTTATTGATTGATATGCACCGTCTTAAAATGTTGTTCTCATCAGGGTGAGCGAATTAGTATAAGATTGTACTCTTTTTCCTTAATTAAGTTTTTGTCCCACAGGGTTTTCTTGGCCAAAGATTTTAATGAGGCAATCTCTACAATGACAAAATAGTGCATGAATTGTACTTTTTTCCTTAGCTATGTTTTTTCCCACTGGATTTTCTAGCAAGGTTTTTAACGAGGCATATTCATCGCACAAGTAATATCCAAGGGAGAGTGTTATAGATAAATTATTATATGTGAATATTACTTAAATATCCTTGAGTATATATTTTAAAGAGATTATAGTATAAGACTATTTCAGTAATATTGTATACACTAAACCCTAACTATTCCTCTATATAAGGAAAGTTAGAGTTAATCTAATAATAAGAGTTTGGAGTCTCTTTTCTCTCTACATATTTTATTCTATCTCTTTTTACTTTATTGCTTTATATTATTTGTTATTGTCTTCGATTTGCTGTGCTAATAAGCCGATTTACAACAAAAATATATTTTTTAGAGTGCCAAAATAATAATAATAATAATAATAATCGAGTTGTTCACGAACTTATTAATCGATATATTCGTAAGTATGTTCACGAACTTATAATCGAACTGTTCACGAGTCTAATCGAGTCGAGTTTAATATGGCACAAACTCGGCTTGTTTATTCGACAAGCCTTAAAGTAAGGCTCAAGTTTGACTCGTTTATAAAACGAATCGAACGCGAACGAGCTTTTATCGAGTTGAACATCGAACCGCTCGCAAACAGCTTAGCTCATTTACACCCCTACCTCCAATAAAAAAAACCCCAAACAGATTCATGTTTGGCATGTTGGATTGTGGTGTGCATTTATTTAACTCAAAAATCTAATGCAATAATGATTAATTCATGAAATAAATAAAGTTTAGATAGAGAGATAGAAGAGAAAGAAAGATAAAAGGTGAATGGAAATGAGAGAGAGAGAGAAAAAAAAAAAAAGAAAGGAAAATATTAGTTTATTTTTAATTATGTAATATTATTTGATTCAATAATTAACAAAATTTAATTTTGCACGGGCCGAGGACTAGTTAGACACAAAGGCAAAAAACTATTGGGTGTTACCAAATTTTTTTAATGTACTCAACTTCTTATTAATGTTTTTCATCTAAAAAAAAAAAAACTAATATAACAATCTCTCTCTAACTAGCTAACCAATTCATAAGAAAAGGTTATCTCTTTCTCAAACAAACTAATTTGTTATATATGTAACTCCCAAAAGCAAAGCCTGCAAAAAGGTTTTTAAAAGAAACGTTTACTGAACTGAAAATCACCCACACAAAATCCATGTGATGTGATCCTTTCTCTTCTTTAATTTGCTGCTATTATATATTGGGATTAGAACTGCAGCTCAGAAATAAAGAATCAATGAGGATTAGCAAAGCAGAGAAGCTCATGAAAAGTGTTAGAAAATTGAAGAAAATCTTTTTAACATCCATTAGTAGTCGAAGATATAATCAACGAATTTCACTGTCGAGTAATCATCGAGCTGTTCGCTGCGAGGAGCTCTTTTTGTCATCCAAAGGACGACATAAGGGTCAAAGAAGAATTGATGATCAGATTTTAACAGTTCATATTTCAGCCCAGAATCACTTCACTTCGAGGCAAAATATCTATATATGATGGTGAAAGGGACAATTATATACGATGCATGCCTGTTGCTGAAAAAATACTTTATTTTACGTGAATTGTTATAATTGGTAATTTTCAAAATTTTATTTTGTTTCAATAATTACCATGCTAATTAATAGGTTGATTTGACTCGAATTGAGATTTGAATTTGCAATATGAAAACTTTGAAAACGACTCTCTAATCTTTCAAATTCCAATTAATGCATTTTTCATAAATGAACCTTAGCCGCTTTCTCATTCAATTTTTCCTCTAGTTTTTCTAACCGATTGAATGTGATTCATTTTTCTTTATTGTATTTAGTTTTGTATTTAATGAACACATATCTTTACAAATATATTAATATATGTGTCTTTATAAGTATAGATATGATTTTGGTTTGGTTGTTTTTTGTTGCTTTTATTAGTTTTGTTATTCATTTTATAGGATTTAGTGAGTTTTCTTTCATAGAAATATTTAATATGCTTTCCTTCATAGAAATATATTCTCTTAGATTTTTAAAAGTTTTAGAGTTAAAATTATTAAATTTGAATTTGTCGCTGATATTCAAACAATTAGATTTGTTTAAATACATGAAAGTCGATTTGTGGCAAAAAAAAAAAAAAAAAAAATAGCTACTAAGCATAAAATGTGTTTTCCACCGAGTTGTCAATTCTAATACTCTACCAACATAATTTGAGATTATTAGATGAAATGCTCTACTAACATTATTGGAGATTATTAAAAGAAATTCAAGTCAATTTCTTATTTTGATACTTATTGATGTATGATTTTATATATATATTTTTTAAATTAGATGTACTTTTATCGATATGAATAAAAGATTCATGTCTTTCCCTAAAAAGAAATAAAAAAATTCAATTAAAGCTGTTGGTGCTTGAATTTGACTATCTTTCAATCAATCATTCATAAATACCATTTTTTTTTTTTGCCAAAGTATTCATAAATAAATACCAATTATGCACTAATTAGGGGTTAATATTAATTTTCGGCCTGAACTTTGCCCAAAAATAAAATGTGGGGCTTATTGTTCTTTTAATTTTAATAATTTTTTATTATTTAAATTATGAATTGGGTCTCATAATTGTACTTTCCCAAAAAAAAATTAACATCTATTAGGGTTTTTAATAGACATGTCCTTAATTAGTCCAAAAATGAAGTATTAGGGGCTAATTGAGTCAATTTGAATAATAAGCCTCGCGTTGCACTTTTGGATAAAATTCAAGCCCGAATTGGTATTTACCCCGCTAATTAGCAAAGAAAATCAAATTTGTTAGATTACATAATAAACTGATAAATTATATTAATGAGTTGTGTTAGTATTACATGGAATGCTTAGTTTATATATAGATACTAGCTTATGGCTTGATTGAAGGAAAAAATAAAGGAGCTGCTTATGGAGGCATAGCAGGAGTCTTGCTAGATCTGCACATGAGTGTTTGACTGATGCAAATGAGGTAGCTGGTATTGTTGAATCTCCGTCTTTCTTTTTTTCTTCTTTTCACATTAACACCCCACAACCCCCCACCCCCCAAACTCAAGATGGTATCATAGATACCAGCTTGAGTTTGCTCAGTAGATTTGAAAAACAAGTTGAAATAGAAAACAAAATATATATTAAAAAGCTAGTTAAACAGACTGAAAACAGAAAATAAAAACATACCAACTAATAAGCGTAATAGAACGGGAAAATAAATTTGAAAAATTCCATGAAAATAGAAGACAAAATGTCTGATTCCTCCATTTTAAAGAGTATGGAGCTGAAAAACATAAACAGAGTCAGAATCTGATAACATAGACTGAAAACTAATGACAGAGTCGAAATCTGGTAAAACATATCAGATTTTGACACGTGGCGGAACTTGTGGCAATAGAAGGAACCATATTAATGTCAGAGTATAGATAAGATACGTGGCGGAACACTGAAGACAGGAGACAAAGTCTGAAATTGACAAAACAGATGCCATAAATCGCTTTAGAAGGCCAAAAAAAAATTAATTCTGATAGCCTAAGAGATAAATTCAGAAACTGGTAAAGCAAATACCAAAAATGAATTCAAAATGTCAAATATGGATTCAAAAGGCCCAAAATAGAAGATTGAGTCACAAAATGATAAAATAGAGATTGAAAATAGATTCAAAGGGTACAAAGTTTCAAGAACCAGTTTTGGTTCATATAGAACCGGTCGGAAAATGGTCGAACCAGGGAGGTCATAGAAACACGAAAAATTGAGGTAGGTTTGAAAACAGACAAAGAGAAGCAGAATTTTACAAAATGGATAGCAAAATCAAATTCAGAAGGTCTAAAAACCTTGGGAATCGGTTTGATTTTCAATAGAATCGGGCTGAAAGTGGTTGAATCAGTAGATCAAAGATTTTTAAACCTATTCGGTCTGCCAGAGAACCAAAGAGCGAATCAGAGCAAACAAAGAGCGGATATGGGTCGAGTCACACGACGAGTTGAAGTGCTGACGTGGCAAAATTATGCAGAGTTGATTTTCTCCATAACTGTAAATTAGAGTGAGAATTTCAAAAATCTAAGGGCAAAAATAGATTCAGGAGGTCGAAAAATCTTAAGAATCGGTTCATGATGTCTGAAAATCAGTACAGAAGTGATTGAACCTGTTGGTCAAACCTAAAATCAACTGGTTTGATTAAACCTGATATCTACTCACATGGCGCTAACTAGGTTGGCGCGTGATTCGCTTGAATAGGAGACAGGTTGCTTGTGTTGGTGCATGTAGGCGTGTGGAAGCTCATATTTTGGTTTGAATGGTCTTGAAATTTTTCTGGTAATAAAGGCTATCTAATGGTGTGGTCGGATAACAAATTCTACGTGTGAATGAAAGGTTGTTGCTGGACAGATTTCTTTATTACAGAAAAAAAAAAATCCAGAAAATACGAGAGCAAATTTTGAGAAAAAAAAAATTTAACAGAGAAGTTCTGATACTATGTTAGATTACAAAATTGTTACAAAGTAAAATTAATATCAATATAATTGAAATAGGCCCAAGTGATTAATCATATACAAATTCTATATTAGATTCAATTATTGAGCTTGAAAAAAGCCATAAGAGGATCATAAACTACTTGATTAGCATTCACACCAAAAACAAAATCAACATGAGCATAATCTTGTATATATAACAGAACCAGCTTGTCACTTTCATGATCTTTAAGGTTGTCTAATAGAACTTGCACATCCTTTACATCTGAAAGTGTGTCCTGACCTCCATAGCCAAGAAAGAGAGGAAGGTCATTTGATATTCTTGTCATGTTATATACAGGAGGACTTGGCTGCCTGTAGTGCTTCATGTTATCTTCTTCATTACCATAATTATACATTGCTATGGTTCCTGTTCTAATCACTATTGATAAAAAAACAAAAATATATATCAGAATATTACAATTTCAATTTTATGCGTTTTAGCCTTTTCAAGAAACTAATCTTATAGATATCTATTCATGCACCATTTTAATTTTGGTTAGAGATTTCACAGAAAAAAAAATTGTTAAGAGATTTTAAATTTCTTTTTGGGTTAACCCAGAAAGCATGATCTTTTAGGTTAGATGATTCTTTAAACTCTTTAGATCAAGTGATTCTTTAAACCAGGAATTGAGAGAGACTTACTTTGAGCTAGGTGGATCAAGTTCTTTGTAGCTGTTGATTGAGGTTCATTATCAAGAAAGGTATTTGTCTTTGAAGAATTGACACAGCAATTAGGGCCTATATGTAAAAATCAGTCAAATTAGTAACTTCCCCCTTTATATTTTTAAATGAAAAAGTAAATTAACTAATAATTACCAGTGAAAGCAATCATTAAGTTTGAGCAGTTAATTCCAGGATTATTGCAGATATCTTTCAGAAGCTTGGAAGCAGCCAGCCTGTTTACTTGCCAAAGGAAATTGTTAGTATATTTCATACATATATATGATAAAACTATACAAGAAAATTGCTTTAATTTGCTTTCTTACCCTCCTGGAACAAATTCTCTTAGGCCTAACCAATACAACTCCTGAGAAATATAAGACAAAGTTGAAATGTAATTGAAATTATTATATGAAATTTGGAATACCCTCTTTGAACAAGATAAATTATTGATTAATTTTGTTTTTATTTTTTGGGCACATCGAAAATATTTAAAAGGGGAATATACAGGTATAGCCTAACGTTGATCATAATTATATTTCTCAATTTAAGTAAATTCATTTCCCCTCGTTAAATTAAAAAAAAAATGGAATGGGCCGTTAAAATTTGAATCTTTCACCTCCGTACCATAAGGTAAACAACAAGTCAATTATTGAGCCACTAGTATGATATCATTTACTAATTTACCTCAGCCAAAAACAAGTCAGCAGTAGCTCTGGTAAGAAGTGATGGAATTTGATTAAGATAGGCAATTGGGCTAAGCAAAGCAGTTGATCTTAACATGTTTAACAATTTCTCTTGTGATAAGGCTGTCAAAGCAATCAAAGTTCCCTACAAATATGCAGTTTTTTCAATTAGTTCCACAATGAAAAATCATGGACTAGTAAGCAAAAATAAAAAATGAAATACTCACCAAGGAATGACCAACATAGTGAAGTTTCTGCCCTGTCTGGTCATGCACATACTGGAATGTAGCAGGAAGATCATAAGCAGCAAGTTCATCCCATGACCAATCCCAATAAGCCTGCAATCACAAGAACAAAATTAGATTAGCAAAAATGAGAGTAAATTGCACCAATAGTCTACTAGATTCTATTGTGATCACAGAAGATCAATTTGTTATACTATTATATAAAACAAGTTCAAGAAATGTCACATAATGATTGCTAGAAAATTGAACAGAACCGAATCACTGGGGCTAAGTGAAGTATGTCCGCGACTATATCTAGTTCCACGAGTATTAGCTATCCACACATCATAGCCACTGTCTGCCAATATGAATGCCAAAGATTCATCAGGAGAATTGAATAGCCATGTTGCACCATCCTGTGATCAATCACACAGTAAATATTAATTCTCTATATCAGTTTCTTTATTTACACATTTGTTCGACAGAAAATTAATTAATCTTTGCCTCTTCTCCTATCGAAAAATAAAATAAAATTTGGAGTTACTAACCGACAGTATCCCATGTTGCAGCAGAACTGGTGGCTTGTCTGCAGATTTACCGGATCGCGCAGCAGGCATTCTCTGTATGCTTAGAATATAACCATCTTGTGTTGTTACCTGAAACCCATTAACATATATTAATCAGTATAAAAGAAATGACTTTATGCACATAAAATTGCAAAAATAGTTAGAGTTTAGTCGAGTTGAGTCAAGTACTTTATGTTCTTGGCAAACATAGCCTTGAGTCTCCACTATGGATTTGCACATACTGTTATTTGAATTTGAGGATGATATAGACATGCTATCTTGACCAGTAATTGCATAATGCTTAGTTCTTGCTGCTGCAGTTGAAGAAAAGTAGAATAGAATCGCCACAAGAAATGAAGTTGTTAAAGTACTATTACTAGCAGCCATTTTAATTTCTATAATTGCCTGCTGCAATCTGCAATTTTTTTATAGTGTATCTAAAAATTCATGTACAAACTGAAGAATGAATGATATAATATATATTTTTTTGACAGCATGAATGATATATAATATATATAGTTTATAAGCTTTCTGTTTTAACTAAGAAAGACATTTTGTGGGGTCCATTATATTATTGCTTAAATCACCACCAATAAAGTTCAAATTTCAGAAAAAGCTAAATTTTCATTCTTCAAGGAATGAATACATTGTTAAACAGAATAAACAGGAAACAAGTCAATATATATATATATATATATATATATATATATGCTATGGTTGGATTTAGGATTTAGATTCCATGAATTTATACAATTTCATTTGTTTGGTATAAAAATAAAATCCATGGATTTTAATGACATTTTTATAATAAAAAATAATTTGCAAAATCCTTCATTTATTTAAATGATAGATTTTTCAAAATCCCACCTCTTATGTAAGATTTTAAAAACTCTCATAATGAGAAATTATGGTAAATGATAAATTTTTAAATAATCTGTTAGTTGTATATTAGCTGTACATGTTAGTTGTCAATGGTAGTAGGTGTTAGAGTCAATATATTAGCTGTATAATGTTAGTTTGTCAATGGTTCTCCACCATTCATGGCTGTAATTGTGTAAATGTTAGCCTATAAATAGATAATGTATTTTGTATCAATACACACAAAAAGAAATATACAAAAGCTTCAT
>CATKHJ010195796.1:0-10633 GCA_949750685.1 Vernicia montana
CAGAAAAAGGGAGGGATATTTTCAGAAATGCAAAAAAAAAAAGTGACGGAGCCGTGAAGACAGGCTGCGGAGCCGCGAGGGGGCCTGCGCGGCTCCGCGAGGCCTCTGCGCAGAAGCCGTTGGGAGGCCCTGCGGCTCCGCGCAGAGCTCTGCAAAAGCCATACGGAGGCTCTGCGGCTCCGCGCAGAGGTCTGCGGAGGCCGCAGGCCTCTGTGCGGCTTCGCAAAGCCTCCGTGCGGCTCCGCGCAAAGGCCTGCGGAAGCTGCACGCCTCTGCGCGGCTCCGCGAGGCTGCAGGCTTTGGCTCGCATTTCGGGGCTTTTCGAGTCAGTTTTCGAAGGTTCTAGGTCAATTTTTGGAGTATTCTGAGATCTAAAAAATTACCGATCAATGTCGTTAGATCCGAAATTAATTATCGGATATTTTGACAGTCAGTTTTGGGAGAGATCCAACCAGTTTTGGGAAAAGACTGTCTGGTACAGAAAGTCCGATCAGGCTTGGAAAAAATATCAGGTTTGATGAAAAAATATTCCGATCCGCTCTGGTAGGCTTGGAAGTATTTTTGGGTCAGCTTGGCGGTCTGTTTTGAGAAAAAATCGGTCAGTTTCGAGAAAATACTGTCTGATACAGGTTGTCCGATCAAGATCAAAAAAGTGCTGGCTTGACTAAAATAATATTCTGATCAGTTCTGTGAATTCAGAAATAATTTTTGGAGGTGCTAAAATGAAGGTTCACACCTATAAAATTACTTTGAAATGTACTTGAACAAACAAATTAAACTCAATTTAACAATCGAATACGCTAAAAAGCAAGGGTAAAATATCATAAATCATACACTTATCAAATTCCCCCACACTTGAGTTTTTACTTGTCCTCAAGCAAATTGAATCAAAACAAAAAGCACAGACATAAAATTCCTCCCTAGAATTAACAACAATCAAATAGTTAAATGATAGACAACTTAGAATCCGCATAGCTCGAAATCAATGATCAATCAAAAATCTTCCAAAATGATAACCCAAACTAGGATGCATTTATAGGTAGTTTTTACAAACCTAAACCTTGAATTCAAGACTTACAAATGTGAGAAACTGTTTCAAAAAGTGTAAATTTTAATCATAGCAGTAATAATAAAAATTTTCTCCTAGGTGCATGGTCATCCCCAAGAATGTCACTTCTCCTATATGCATGTCACTTCTCCTATATGCACTTTTTAAGGAGCCCAACTTGTTTAAACTGACACTAGCCTTTTGATGCGAAGGCAAACATTTGTGATGCCGACCCCCGGTTACTCAACTAAGATCAAGATTCAAATGACTACTAGCGCTATTCTTGATCTTAACCCTTGTGTTTCTAAAAGAGTTGAAAACAGCGGAATAGATTCTAAATTTTCAAAACTCCTTATGTTTTTTTTTTTTTTAAAACAATTCAATGAGGATGAAAACATGCAACCTAAGATATATAGGATTTCCACTAGGTAAAACTAAACACTATGAAAATTCCTGTGCTCACAAATGTAACTAAAGTTTCAAGATTTAGAAAATTGCAAAATTTTTGTCAAAATAACATCCTAGAAAAACTACCAAATTGGATTCTTAAAGAAGGATCACATCACTCAATTTGTGCATCAACAAATTATCACCATTTAACTATAAGCAAGTCATCAACTAGGGAAATAAAAATTCATGCTATACTAATTATTAAGATTAAATTCACTGTTCAGGTAATTCAAAATCAACATAAAAGGCATGTATTGAACTTTCAAGTAGTCCCTCCCCCATACATGAATCACACATTGTCCCCAATGTGGGACAAATAAAGTACAAAATAATAAAAAGAGGAGAGAGAAAGAGAAACTACCCTATCATTGATATAACCGGAAAGAAGAGAATCCACAATCCATGCTATCCATCTCAAATATGGTACAAGTCAGATATGGGGCTTCAAAATAAAACAAAGATAATCCAGAAGAATAACAATTATCCAATAATAAAAAGAAAAGAAAAATGAAAAATAGTGCAAAATATGAAGTATAGTCATCCAAAAAGACAATAATAGAAAGGAAGATAAGGGGACTAATCACCCATATCATCATCATCCCTATCACCATAATGGGAGATAACATCATCACCCGCAACCACATCATCATCAACAGGGGCATAAAATAGGAATGGTGGGGGTGGCTAAAAACCCTGAGTTTTCCAGAATGCCACCATAGAAGATTGGAGCCACACCAATTGGGTCATATGGAAACACTGGGTCTCCATCACCTGCTGCTGAATCTAGGCGATAAGCCACTGATCGAGTTGGACTCGTTGGAGCTGACTCTCTATTATGCATATTTGTCTCTTAAAAGCAGTTGGTTTCCTGTCAATCTCAATATCCTCCCCAACTGTATGCCTCCAATCATATAACGGAGGTGCAGCCTGAAATGATGGGACAATAGAAGAAGAAGGTCCTGCAATAGAAGATGGTCCAGCTGCAGTGGATGAGCCAGGCATATCAGTGGGTGGTGGTAAATCGAAAGTGGGAGCATGAGGCACTAGAGCTGAAATTGGAGTAGATGATTCAATAAATCGAGTGGGATCTAGTCTCTTATAAGTGTCTATACCGAGCAGCTTGGGCATCCCATCCATGGTCATAGTGGAACACCCCTCCAACACACCTAAGGCACAAGCCAATCTCGTGATATACATCCTGCCATACAAACAACCAGCCAGTCCCTTCTTCGACTACTCATAGAAGAAATGAGCAAGAGCATGGGCAACATTGCAGTTTGTCCTGTTAACCAAACAGGAAAGGAAGAAGAGATCTCGTAGTGTCACAACTCCTGGAGTACCCTTTCTGGTGGCAATAGTATAGACTATAAGGTTATGCACTACCTTATGTGTGAAAGATGTAAAATTGGAGGCCTTTGACAATTTCGAATCATACTTACCCCCAGTTGGGGCAAGTTTCTGCCAAGCTGTAGCAGGGGCAACATCATATTCTGTAAAATCCACCTCAGAATCAAGATACTCAATGGTCTGTACTTCCTCTGCAGAATATAACCCCAAATGAACTTTGAGATCACTAATACTGATATGAAACCGTTTCCTACCCAACCGAAATTGCATGGTCGGCTCGATAACAGAAAGCTTGTCTTTGTTGAACTAGAAGGTGCAATAAAACTCAAGGGTCAACTCTTTATAAGCTGGCTCATTTATAGCAAAGAACTGTGCCCATCCCAGCTGGTTGATCAAACCCAGTATCTCATCAGTAAGTTGGGCCTTTTCCATAGCAGGCCAATCTAATATCCTAGAAGGGAACCATTTTTTGTTTCCCAATTGCTCAAATCGTCATCTTTCCTCTGGAGCAGAGAACTGAATGCATTTATGATTAGAGATGAAAGTCAACGTTGGAGCAATGGCCGATCGACTAGAACTTCCTTCTCCTCTCGCCCGTTTTGCGAGTAAAGTAGTGCTCTTTTTTGAAGCTGTTTGCTTTCGGGGTCCCATTATCTGCAAAACAAACAACACAAACCATACAAGATAATAATAACATCAGACACACAGGTCAAGGTTAGTGAAATTTTGGCATTATATCAGCATAACAACAAATTTTAATATCGAATCAATCAACTCAAAGCAACTAGCAAACCAACCACCAATAAGCATGAAAATAAATAGCCACAAAATTGGACCAAGCCAAACTACATATTTTCAAATGGCAACAATTTCCATAGCCCAACGTTAAAGCCCACATAAATTTACAATGGGTTCATACACACAAGATTTTTTTTTTTTAAAACAATGGAACATGAATCCATACAAAATATGTAAAATAAATAAAATCAAACCCAAATGATAAACCCATGTCAATTTTGTGAATTAAAAAAACATATAATCATCAAACCCATGAAGAAACCATAAGAAATCGCAAAAGAAATTGAGAAATAGAGTTAGAGAGCTCAAACCTGTAAATGGCAGTGAATGGTGCGAGATTGTGTAGAAAATTTGCAATAAAAGTCTTCTTAAATCAATGGGTGGAGGTCAAAAATTCTTTGAAAGTGTGTTAGTGTGTGAGTCGAGTGAGAGAGCATAAGAAATTTGAGAGGAAACAGAGAAGGAAGAAATTATGTGAATGGCAGAAGCTGGTTCGTTTAAAATACTCACTGGTACGCCCAAAATTCTAGATGCTACGATCGTAACATCATGAGCATACCGTACTCTGAGCATACAGGTTAGATGGTACGCTCGTACCTCCAAGCGTACCTTAACCCATTCATCCAGATTATACAGTATGCCCAACGGTATGCTCGTACCGCTGAACGTACTGAAGCCACTGCTTCTGGCACTTATAGTATGCCTAGTGGTACGAGCGTACCACTGGGTGTACCATTTACACTGCATCTCTTATACATATTTTCAAATATTCACTCTCTACACATTGCATCTACCATGAACACAAACACAACCAATTAATGAAAAATAAGAAAAATCAAAGAAAAACAAACTAAAACAATAAACATAAAAATACCTAGATTAAAAATAATAAAATTGGTGGGTTGCCTCCCACAGAGCGCTTCTTTAACGTCGTCTTATACGTTAAGGTGAATTCTCACCCCGAATCTTAGAGATACACAATCTCCTTCATTTCATCCACCTCTCCCCCAAAATATAACTTGAGCCGTTGCTCGTTTACTTTAAAATCACCCTTCTTAGGATGAGTTAATTCTACTGTTCCATAAGGAAAGACTTCCTTCACAATAAACGGACCGGACCAATGAGATTTCAACTTACCTGAAAATAGTCGAAGCCAAGAATTGTACAGCAATACCTGATCACCAGCCGTAAACTCCTTCTTTTGCTTAATCCGAGCATCATGCCATCTTTTGGTTCTCTCCTTATACATTTTTGAATTGTCATATGCTTGCAATCGCCACTCATCTAGCTCATTAATTTGCAATTTCCTCTTCTCACCTGCACTAGCTAGATCAAGATTAGTCTGTTTGATAGCCCAATAAGCATTATGTTCTATTTCCATAGGTAAATGGCAAGCCTTTCCATATACTAGCATAAATGGCATAGTACCTAAGGGAGTTTTGAATGCCGTCCTAAAAGCCCATAGAGCATTGTCCAATTTCTCAGACCAATCCTTTCGAGATCGCTTTACGGTCTTCTCAAGAATTCTCTTGAGCTCCCTATTTGTGTTCTCGACTTGGCCACTAGTTTGGGGGTGATATGGGGTAGCCAATTTATGTGTAATGCCTAGTCTTTTGAAAACTTTTTCAAGCTCGGTGTTACAGAAGTGAGTGCCCCTATCACTTATGATAGCTTTGGGTGTACCAAATCGAGAAAATATTTTTTCAAAAATTTAATCACTACCCTAGCATCATTCTTTGCCAAAGCTTGAGCTTCAGGCCATTTGGACACATAGTCAATAGCTACAAGTACATATTTATTACCAAAAGAACTACGAAAAGGTCCCATGAAATCAATGCCCTATACATCAAAGACTTCACAAACTAAAATTCCATTTTGAGGCATCTCATCATGAGATGAGATATTTCTAGTTCTTTGGCAACGATCACACTGTTGCATAAAATTATAGCTATCCTTAAACAAAGTGGGCCAGTAGAATCCAGATTCTAAAACTTTTTTAGCAGTTCTATTGGCTCCCATATGACCACCAGCTAGTCCAGCGTGACAATCGCTAAGTATATTCATGGTTTCAGGCCAGGCCACGTAACGCCGGATCATCCGATCACTACATAACTTAAACAAATAGGGATCCTCCCAAAAGTAGTACTTCAAATCAGAAAAGAATTTCTTCTTTTCTTGATAAGTTAACTCTTTTGGGCGTTCCCTAACAGCTAAATAATTGGTAAAGTCAACAAACCAAGGTATTTCAAAATTAGAATTACTTACCATACCTACCATGGCGTACAGTTGTTCACCGGGAAGGTATCTGAAATGTCTCCCAATTCAAGTTCTTCCAGGTTCGGATTCTTTAGACAAGAAAGATGATATGCTGCAAGGTTTTTAGCTCCTTTTTTGTCTTGAATCTCCAAGTCAAACTCTTGTAACAACAAAATCCGCCGAATCAACCTCGGCTTTGCATCAGTTTTTGCAAATAAGTACTGCAAAGCCGAATGGTCTGTAAAAACTATCACTTTTAACAAGATCAAATATGAGCGAAACTTGTCAAAAGCGAACACAACGGCTAACAACTCCTTCTCTATGGTGGTGTAGTTTGCTTGGGCCTCATTCAGAGTCTTACTAGCATAGTAAATTGGCTGAAAATGCTTCTCTCTTCTCTGACCCAAAATCGCCCCAACTGCAAAATCACTAGCATCGCACATTAACTCAAATGGTAAATTCCAGTCAGGAGCCACCATAATAGGAGCATGAATCAACTTCTCCTTCAGAATGTTGAAAGCATTAAGACATTCTTCATCAAATACAAACTCAACTTCCTTTTCAAGAAGTCTTGTCAATGGGCGTGCAATTTTGGAAAAATCCTTTATAAATCTCCTATAGAAACCTGCATGCCCCAGGAAACTTCGAATGACCTTGACAGAGGTAGGAGGTTGTAATTTCTCAATGGTGTCTATTTTAGCTCAATCTACCTCAATGCCATTGCTTGAGATCTTGTGTCCCAACACGATTCCCTCTTGAACCATGAAATGATACTTCTCTTAATTCAACACAAGGTTTGTCTCTTCACATCTCACCTCTCACCAACACCCTTTCAAGATTTTCTAAACACCTCTCAAACGAGTCACCATGCACTGAGAAGTCATCCATAAATACTTCCATTATGTCTTTAATCAACTCATCGAAAATTACCATCATGCATCATTGAAAGGTTGCAGGTGTATTACATAGTCCAAATGGCATCTTTCGGTATACAAATGTCCCATACGAACATGTGAAAGTAGTCTTCTCTTGGTCTTCTGGGGCAATAGGGATTTGGAAATACCCCAAAAGACCATCCAAAAAGAAATAGTATTTATGCTCGGATAACCTTTCCAACATCTAGTCAATGAAAGGTAATGGGAAATGGTCCTTTCTGGTGGCATCATTCAACCTTCGATAGTCAATGCAAACTTGCCATCTTGTGACTGTCCTTGTGGGGATGAGCTCATTATTTTCATTTGGAACTACCGTCATCCTTCCTTTCTTTGGTACTACTTGAACCGGGCTTACCTAGGAGCTGTCTGAGATTGGGTAAATGATCCCTGCATCAAGTAGCTTAATCACCTCAGCTTTCACCACCTCTTTCATTTTTGGGTTTAATCTTCTCTGGGGTTGCACCACTGGCTTGAAATCTTCTTCCATTAGAATCTTGTGGGTGCAATAAGATGGACTAATCCCTTCAATATCCGCTATCTTCCAAGCTAAAGCCTTTTTATATTTTTTTAATAGTTCCATGAGCTTGGCTTTCTGCTCGGAAGGCAATCGAGCATTCAAGATTATTGGCAACTTATTTCCCTCCACCAAAAACCCATATTCAATATGATCCGGGAGGGGCTTAAGTTCCAAAACAGGTAGATCTACTATGGATGGCTTCATTTTTTCTTCCTTAGGCATCTTAATAAGTTCATATGCCTTACACTTCCATGGCTTGTTTGCCTCCAAGTAAACTAGTTGTTCTATTGCCTCCGGATCCTCAGATTTTTCCTGCATCAAACAAAACTCAAGGGGATCCTTGGAAACAATGTTAGAAATAAAATTTATGGTTTCATGCTCAACAATATCATTGCATGAATCTGCATCATCAAGTGCTAGTGGGTGTCTCATTGCATTAGGAATATTAAAAACAATTTGCTCATTACCCACTCTCAGAGTTAAAGTACCATCATGGATATCGATGAGGGTTCGGACTGTATTCAAGAATGGCCTACCAAGGATAAGTGAGACATCCGCATCCTCATCCATATCAATGATCACAAAGTCATTGGGGAAAATAAAATCCCCGACCTTTACCAACACATCTTCTATGATACCACGAGGGTATACTGCCGACTTATCAGCTAACTGAATAGTCATGAGTGTTGGTTTGGGTTCTCCAATACCCAATTCTTTAAAAACCTTGTCGGGCATAATACTTATGGTAGCCCCTAAGTCAGCCAAATCATTTTTTTATTTCAAGGTTACGTATAAAACATGGGATATTAAAACTGCCTGGATCTTTCAATTTTTTAGGTAACCTTCTTTGCAAAATTGCCGAACTCTTTTCCGACAAATGCACTAAAGACACTTCTTCAAGATTCCTCTTTTTAGAAAGGAGTTATTTTAAGAATTTAGCATATTTGAACATTTGCGATAAATCTTTGTCAAATGGAATATTCATATGAAGTTACTTAAAGAGTTCGATAAACTTACCGAATTGAGCATTGAGCTTGTCTTTCTGCAGACGTGCAGGGTATGGCACTCGAGGTCTATACTCATTTACCGTCGGGGTAGGCTTTGGTGTTACTTTTTCTGTCCCTTTTTTCACTTCTGCCTCATCACCCATTTGCAACTTCCTTCTCAACTTCTTCATCATTGGCACCCTGTGCCTCCACCTCTTTTTCAACAACACTTTCTTTTACCTGCTTTTCATTCCTCAAAATGATTGCTTTAAGTTGTTCCCTTGGATTTGGCTCAATGTTTCTTGGTAAGCTCCCTTGTAGTCTTTCACTAAGCAACTTAGAAATTTGCCCCATTTGGTTCTCAAAGTTGTGAATGGAGGCCTGCTGATTTCTAAGAGTGGCCTCAATTGCCTTATGCCTCTAATAAGAAGATTCAATGAATTTCTCCATCATCTCTTCTAAAGAGGTCTTCTTAGGTGGAGCTTGCTGGTACTATGGTTGCTGCTGAAATTCTGGTGGAGATCTTGGATTATTCTGATTTCCCCAAGAGAAATTGGGGTGATTCCTCCAACCCGGATTATAAGTGTTGCTGTAGGAGTTCTTCTATTGTTGCCTAGGCGCATTCCCAACATAATCTACCTGCTCTTGCCTAGCAAAACTATTTCCATTCTGACAATCCTGACTTTGGTGTCCACCCCCACACCAATTACATATCATTACCTGTGTTGACTTACCAGAAGATAGAGATAAGTAATCTATCTTCTTGTTCATGGCCTCTACTTGTGCTGCTAATGTGACAATAGGGTCTAAATGATGTGAACCACTTGATCTCATTCTTCATTTTTCCCTTGGGTCTTTCCACTGATAATTATTGAGGGACATGTCTTCAATCAAATCATATGCTTGTTTAGAAGTTTTATAATTCAATGAACCCCCAACTGCAGCATCTATGGCTTGTTTGCTCGCTTGAGTCAAACCATTATAGAAAGTTTGGATCTAAAGCCACAATGGAAGCCCATGATGTGGACATTTTCTCAACAACTCCTTGTACTGTTCCCATCCATCATACAGTGTCTCACTCTCCTGTTGTATAAAGGATGATATCTCATTCCTGAACCTTGCAGTTTTGGAGGGTGGAAAGTATTTTTCTAAGAACTTCGCAACAAGCTAATCCCAAGTAGTAAAATGCCCAGCTGGAAAGGATTTAAGCCAGTTCTTAGGTCGTTCCTTAAGAGAAAAAGGAAACAACCTCAGCCTAATAGCATCATCTATCACCCCATTGATCTTGAACGTGTCACAGATCTCCAAGAAATTCTCCAGATGATTATTTGGGTCTTCATCAGGAAAGCCATCAAATTGACAGTGCTTTTGGACCATCTGAATTACATTGGCTCTGATTTCAAATTTATTGTTGGTCACAGCTGGCCTCCTGACGCTAGACTCAGCCCCTTGAAGAGTGGGCCTCCCAAAATCTAACATTGTTCTCTGCGGTTCACCCATTATGTCCGGTATCTCTTCTTCTATTTCTTCCTCAGATTCGTCTGAATCTTCTGATGTCTTTCCTAAAACTAGTTCCCTTTCCTCGTTTCTTTTCTTTCTCAATGTTCTTTCTAATTCTGGATTATATTCGACTAGGTCAGAGGAACTAGATCGGGTCATGCATGTAAAAGAGTACCTGAAATAACAGTAAACGAACTAAAACAAATGTTAAATAACAAGAAAATAAAACTAAATCAACAATCTTAATTATATTGCTAATATTGAAAACCATTGTCCCCGGTAATGGCGCCAAAAACTTGATGCGCAATTTCTATGCTATGCTACCACAAGTGCACGGGTCGCTTAAGTAATATAGAATGAGTGAATTATCATTCCACAGAGGACAAGTATAAAGTATTAACTTAAATTTTGATAGTTGTTTAGCGAATCAAATTGTTTGAATAATAATTAATTTAAAAATAGCTAATTAAACTAAAGGATTTAACTATGGAAATAAAAGGTAATTTTGCAAAGATAATTGATGATGGAAATGACCTAGATATTGAATCCCCTTAGACCCGATATGTATTTCATGAAAAGCAACTCAATTAAATCTGTAGCCTAAGATGAACCAAGAAGGGGGGGTTGAATTGGTGGGCAATTAAAAATTTAATTGAGAAAAAGTAGAAGAATAGAAAGACACAAGGATTTATAGTGGTTCGGATTATAACCAATCCTACATCCACTCCCCAATCAACAATTGGGTATTTCACTATCTATGGAGTTTTAACAAGTTCACTCCCAACTTAGTGTTTAA
>CATKHJ010195798.1:0-12084 GCA_949750685.1 Vernicia montana
AAGTTAATTATTTCAGTTCTAATTAACATACTTTTAGAAAGCGATTAAGAGAAAAGGATTCAAGAAAAGGGATCATATTATGGGAAAGGGGATAAAAGCGATAAACTAAGCTAACAAAAGAACTTAAAAGAAAGGGAAGCAGGGAAAGGGGAACATGCTAAAAGGGAAGCAATAAAGAAAACTAAGCTAAGCGAAAACAAGCAATAAGGAAACTAAGCTAAAGACTAGCAATAAAGAAACTAAGCTAAAGAGAAAACTAAAAGAAAACTAAAGCAAACAAAGAAAGCAAACAAATAAATAAATAAAAGAAAAAGGAAGAATATAAATACCTTTTGATGACGATGCTTCGGGACGTATGGACGGAGCGGGCGACCGGATCGCAATTCCACCTTGACTCGTCTCGGCGGAACCAAAGCCTCCTAATGGCTACTCAGGTGGCTCGTAGGACTCTCTCGAACTAGCTTGAGAGAAACCACAGACCACCAAACAAGAACCAAACTTTAGAACTAAAAGGCAGCTCTTTTCGAACCAAGCCTTTTAAAGAATGACTAGCTTTCAAGCAAAATGGCTTGATTTAGCTAGCTTTTAGTGAGTTGAGGTTTGTTAGAAGGGTTAGGGGGGTAGGTTTATATAGGAAGAAGGTTGGAGTGAATTTCTGTCCACTTTCGATGTGGGATTAGTGATTTTTCTCCCGAAACCGCACACGAACGATTCTGGACTGCACGGGAGAAACATGGACCGTGCAGCAACATGGACCGCACACACCCCATTTGGAACCGCACAGGGGCTGTGCGGAACCGCACAACCCATGTGCGGTCCCTGGAGGGCCCTGTGCGGTCCGACGGGTTGATTTGGTGGTTTTTCTGGCCCGTTCTCGCTCGTTTCAGTTTCCGAGGCTTAGACGCATGTCCGAGGGTTCAGACGGTGCGGTTTTCAGGGTTCACACCTGTCACGTCTTTTAGTTCAAAAAGCTAAATAGCTCCTATCATCAATCAAGGGGCATGTTTTCTGAGTCATTGTCCAAAATCAATCCAATGTCTCCCCAAGAGTTCAGTCACTCTAAAAGTCTCTTCAGTCTTAGACAATAAAAAGGTTGTGCTTGTCTTCTCCATATATCTTGCTATGATAGCAAAATCATACAATCTCCCCAATACTTTTCAAAAGGTCATAACCTACCGTTCTTCCAAGTCTGAGCTTCCTTGGCAAATCATGCCATCCTTCCAAATTTAAGCCTCCTTAGAAAATCATACCATCCTTTCAAATCCAAGCCTCCTTGGCAAATCATATCATTCCTAAAGTCTAATCCCTTTGGATAAACAAAATCAAGCTTGCAAACCAACTGGTCAAATCACTTCCAAAAGCCATGTCTAGAGGCAGACTCTTAATAGATGGGTCACACAAAAGCTAACCCACAATCTTCATCTTCCCTCCAAGGCCAAACCTAACCAAGCCTTCCTACCTATTCCTCTCCGAGGCCAAACCTGACCTAGCCTTCCCAAATAACCTCCCAGGCTAAACTTGACCTAACCTTCCCAAATAATCTTCTAGGCCAAACTTGACCTAGCCTTTCAAGATAATCTTTCAAGCCAAATTTGACCTAGCCTTTCAAGCATAACATCCTCTAAAGCTAAAAACTTGACCTAGCTTTGACTTTCTCCTAGGGCCAAACAACCAAGCCATTTTTTCTCATCCTTCCAAAATAGGGGCACCCTCCTCTACAAAGATCAGTACTCTCCTACCAAGTTGACCCTTCATAGGTTCAAGGTATTCAATTTATAATTTTGCATATGCAGATGCATTTCACACTAAACAGGTTGCTAATCAGAGCACCTAAATTAAGATGGATCATCAATCCAAATTTTTGAATCAAGACGGATCATCAATTCGAATTTCTGAATCAAGACGGATCATCAATTCGAATTTCTAAATCAATCTGAATTCCATTAATCAAGACGAATCATCAATCCGAATTCCTGAATCAAGTAGTCATACTAATCAATCTCAACTTTAAAATCAAACCCATCTTAGGATAGCCTTAGGATCCATACCTTAAATCTGAATTAGGTTTTTTCTTCTATAATCAGACTCATCCTAAGATAGCTTTAGGACCTTTTTCCCAAGCAGACCGGGAATATCACTTCCAAATCTCCCAAAGGTACCGGGAGTAAGCTTCTTTTACCAGTCAACTTTCACCCATAAATGTTTAGAAACATTTAAACATCCCTGTGGTTCATTTTATTATTTTCCTCAGATTCAATCACTTTTGTCACCCAAACATGTCCAAATCCTGATTTAGGCATGTAATGGTGACCGCATGGCCTATGTGGTCATCGCATGGGCCTATGCAGTTATGGGCCCCGCTTCAACCTGTTCGGCCCGTTTTCGCCCGTTCTTGCTTGTTTCATGTCTGATTTACATGATTCCAGTTGCATTGTGCTCATTATTCAATCCTGGATGATCTAAGAATGATTTAGAGGCTTTAGGGATGGGTCACAGGTCCCGAGGCTCGGATTCTCAATTTTTGGGATTCTAGCGATTTCGGCTTTCGAATGTCTGTTTAACGAGCCTAAGTGCCTTTAGGGTTCAAATGCATACTGGAGGGTGTAAAATTAAGGTTTCACAACTGCTCCTAATATACATCTACCTCTACAAGTCAGCAATGTAAGAAACATCATTTATCTTATGGCATTGTATAAAGTGAGCCATCTTTGAGAATCTGTCAACCATAACCATAACATAGTCTTTGTTTCTTTGAGTTCTTGGTAAATCTAGAATAAAATCTATACTAACATCTTCCTAAGGGGCTTGTGGCACTGGAAGTGACATGTACAAACTAGTATTTTGATTTATAAGTTTAGCAATATGACAAGTCTTGCATCTCTTAATGTGATTAACATTATCTCGCTCTAGTTTAGGCCAATAGAAATTCTCCTTAACAAGAGCTAGTGTCTTATATCTGCCAAAATGTCCAGGTAAACCTCCATCATGAGCTTTCCAAATAATAACTTCTTGTAGAGAACATTACGGCACACACAAGTGATTTCCTTTGAAAAGTAATCCATTTTGTTGATGAAATTAACGATAAGGACCTTTGAAACTTAGCATCCACGATTCTGCAAAATCATGATCCTTATCATAAAATTACTTCAATACTTTAAAACCAACAACTTTTAACTTTAAGGAAGAAAGTAATGCATGTCCGTGACTTAGAGCATCAATAACTCTATTTTGAGTACCAGACCTTGTGTTTGAGAAGGAAAGAGAAACCTTGCAAAAACTCACTCCATGCTGCATAGCGACGATTGAGTTTTTGTTGAGAGTTCAAGTATTTAAGGGCCTCGTAATCAAAGTATAAGATGAACTCATTAGGTAACAAGTAATGACTCCAGTGATCTAAGGCTCAAACAAAACTCCTTGTCATACGTGGAGTACTTAAGTTTTACATCATTCAACTTCTCACTAAAAAATGCAATTGGTCGGCCTTTTTGACTGAGAACAAAGCCAATTCCAACATTATAGGCATCACAATCAACCTCAAAAATAAGACCAAAGTTTGGAAGTGCAAGTACAGATGCCTCAGTAATTCGTTTCTCATTTCTTTAATTCTTCAAAACTCTTTTGTGCCTTTTCATTCCATATAAAATAATTTCCCTTCATACTCTCTGTGAGTGCAGCATAAATTGAATTGAAGCTTCATATGAAGCGCCTATAGAATGAAGCTAAACCATGAAAGCTTTGAACTTCATATAGAGTTCTTAGAGTAGGCTAGTTGACAATAGCTTCAACCTTACTGTGAATGCTTGATTTTCAACCCCGGCAGCTCGATGAGGAAGGCAATCACCTCTTCGGTCAAGAGAATAATTCATAAGTCTCAAGATTTAAGGATGATGCTAGTGTGGGATAAAATCAGTTAAGTCCTAATTGGGCCTAAGTAAGGGTAAGCTCATCTAGGAGACCACTCATTCATTGGTATGGAGTATGAATCTAGTTGCCAAACCGACTAGTCGAAGCTCAGGATTCATTTGACGAGGCACTAGCTTGCCCTCAAGACTCTTTTTTGTCCTAATCATTGAATCTTGTCCTCGTCATCAATGGTCATCCTCATAAAGCTTCAGTAGCAAACAATTCGACCACTCTCATATCAGACTAAATTTTTACCTTTCATCTAAATTCATTGATTTGACTTGTCTAAAATTCATTGAGTAGATTGTTGTAAGAGCCGTCATGATAGACAAGACACGTTAGGGTTAAGCACACTCAGGGCAGTGCACACCTATAGCGGTGTCCAGAAGGCTACCACCTTGCAACAGCAGCTAAATACATGTATGGTGTTAGAAGACTAACACAAGAGAGGTTACATGTACCATCCACCCACCTAGTTGAACCACTATAAAAAGAGAGAAGGAAGGAAGAAAATAAACGAGGAGAAAAGGAGGGAAAAAAAATAGTTGAAAACTCGAAAAAATCTAAGAATCTTGTGAATAGCTTCTTGAGATTGAAAAGGTAAATGAGCCAATGAATGCCACTGAGGGCTAAAGTCCAATAACCTAGGATTCCCAATGCTTTCATATCCCTCTATAATTTGAGATGCCAAGGGATAGGTTGTGATTTGAGGATTTTTTAATTCTTTCCCTTTCTTATTTAAATTCTGTTCATTTTATATACAATCATTATTCATCATTTTTAGTTTTGTTGGTTTACTTTGTGTTTTGGTTTATTTAAATGCTTAGATGTTCTTGATTTGATGTTGTTTACAAGAGTCATAATTATCAAGACTAGTTCTTGAATCATCATGCTTAAGTAATTAATTTAAGTTTTCCGTTAACATCAATTATGCATAAAGTTTTAATGTAGGTTTATTTTAATTTACGTTTTAATAGCTGGATTATTGTGAGGTTCTAGTTACCATGACAAGTTCTTGATGAATCAGACCCTTTTTTTTAGTGCTACTTGATATTCTTTAGTTTGCCCATTTACTGTTAATATGAACTATATTTAATTTTATAATTATTAAATATTAAGTGAATAGTCGAGGAGCTCAATCTAGAGGCAGCTGGGTGTCTAGATGTAGAGGTGAATAGAGGTACTTAGTGTATATAGATGAGCTCAATGTAGAGAGATGAGTTAAGGAGCTCGGTCTAGTAAGGCGAGTTGAGGAGCTCAGTGTAAATAGGGAAGTAGAGGTGTTAGGTTTAGAGAGGCAAGTTGAAGAGCTCGGTATAAAGAGCTGAGCAAAGGTTTAGTGAGGCGACTTGAGGAGTTTAGTATAGAGAGGCGAGCAGAGGTCTAGCGAGGTGAGTTGAAGAGCCTAGTGTAGATAGAAAAGTAGAGGTGTTTGGTCTAGAAAGGCGAGTTGAAGAGCTCGGTGTAGATAAGCTAGTTGAGAAGTTTAATGTAGAGAGGTGAGCTGACGAGCTCAATGTTACAGAGACAAGTTAAGAAGCCCATGTGGATAGGCAAGCTAATGAGCTTGGGTAGAAAGGTAAATGAGTGCCTAAATAGGTAGCCCTCCAATTCATTAGTAAAATGTAACAAAAAGAATAGTGAATTAATTTTTCTCTCCCCCTTAGTAATTAGGGCTAGACTTTAAGTGTTTTTTATGACATGATTTAAATAATTCGGTAAGTTTACTTTACTGTTTTAATTGCATGAAATTAATAATTAAAAATGATTAGCAATTAGGTTATTTCTTAAAGTTATTTTTATTTTTTATATAATGTATATTAGCTTGAATCGTTGTCGCATGATATATAACATTGTCATTAATAAAAGCCTAAAAAGTCTAACCCATCCTAAATTAAACTTAACTAGTGAGTGAAAACCAGTCTCATAGCTGGGCGAGCTTAGGTGCCTAACACTTTCCCAAGCTTGTACCTAACTTCCTTACCTATATCTCTGGACTAAGGTGGTTAGGTAAGAAGCAAGAAATCCTAGTCACCTTATTTTCCTGGTTTTTAAAAACTAGGTGGCGACTCCTTTCTCCGCTTGGGCTTCGATCTAATTCGTCTTCCTCTAACTCTAAGTTGGAAAGTAGTGCAGCGTCCATCCACCCGGGGCCAGAAAACTATTCGCAACACTTACTTTAGTCCATTTCAATACCTTGGCTAGAAACAACATACCCGAGAAATATCACTCTATCAATTAAGAATGATCATTTCTTCAAATTGGCATAGAGTTTTTACTCTCTAAGTACTTCAAGTACTTATCGAAGATGGGAAATATGCTCCATTCTATCTTTGTTATAGACTAAAATGTCATTAAAGTAAACAACTATGAACTTTTCAATGAAGGGTCATAACACTTCATTCATTAGTCACATAAAAGTGCAAGAAGCATTGGAAAGACTAAATGGCGTCATAGTCCACTTATACAAACCATCTATGGTCTTAAATGCAGTTTTCCATTAATCTATAGGGCACATTCGAATTTGATGATACCCACTTCTAAGATCAATCTTTGAGAAAACAGTGGCACCATATAATTGATCTAGCAAATCATCAAGACAAATTATTAGGAATCAATACTTGATAGTGATCTTGTTCACAACACGACTATTAATGCACATGCACTAAGATCCATCTTTCTTAGGAACCAATAAAGTAGGAACAACACAAAGACTAACACTTTATCTTACCAAACCTTTCTCCATAAGCTCTTTGACTTAGAGTTGGAGTTCTTCATGCTCCTTTGGATTCATCAGGTATGCAGGCTTATTAGGGATGACTAACCCAGGGATAAGGTCAATTGTATGTTGTATATCCCTTAATGGTGGCAAGCCTGAAGGAATTTCATCAGGCACAACATTAGCAAAGTCTTTTAAGAAGCAATTTCACTTCTTATGGAAGAAATAGAGAAATTTCATTCTACTCTAATATTAATAGAAAACATGCTATTTCTGAATTTCGTTCTGCCTTCTCAAAGTCAGACTTAGTTATCAAAGCACTAGTCTCTAGGGACTTCTTGGGGCAATCTTCGAGCTTTAAAGGGCTCAATTTAATTTTCACACCATCTTTAGCGAAGGAATAAATATTCTTGAAGCCATCATGAGTAACAAGATGATCCTCGAGCTTTAAAGGGCTCAATTTAATTTTCACACCATCTTTAGTGCAGGAATAAGTATTATTGAAGCCATCACGAGTAGCACGATGATCATATTGCCATGTCGTCTTAATAGCAAGTGGCAAGCATCTATTGGAATGACATCACACCAAACTTCATCTTCATACTTTTTGCCAATTGAAAATTGAATGAAGCAACATTTAATGACCTTCACTTTATTTCCTTTCCTTAACCATTGTAATTTGTAAGGTTGAGGGTGGTCCTCCTTGTGTAGCTTAAGATTTTCAACCATGTAATTGGAAACAACATTTTCACAACTCTCACTTTCAATGATGATATTATAGACTTTTCCTTTTGCAGTGCAGCAAGTTTAGAAAATATTATGATGAATCCAACTCTCATCTTCAATCATCAGGGCAGTATTAAGGCTTTGACGCACTACAAGAGATTCACCATGACCAACATAGATAACTTCTTCGTCTTCCTCATCAAATTGCAGTGGTTCTTGTTCATCAGAAGTGTTATTATCTATTTCTTCTATTAAAGACACAATTCTCCTATTTAGGCAATTTGCAGCAATATGCCCAAACCTTTGGCATTTGAAACACTTCCTCGCACTGGAATTAATAGATCGACTAGAGCTAGCATTCTTATCATGCTTTGGAACTTCTTTCGAAGAACTTGCCTTTGTCGAAGATGAGAATTTTGAAGTTTGATTCCCCTGATTAGGAGCATCTTGCTTGATTTTAATGGAATTGCCAAGATTCTTTCTTTATCTTTGCTTTTCCACCTTAATTGTCAATCGAATAACATCATTCAATGTCTAATAGGGTTGGAGTTGTACAAATAATGGCTTGTTCTTCTGGTTCATGGATGTCCCACTTCAGAAGTAGTTGCTCAAATTCCATAGTATATTCTTCTACAATCAAGGAATGTTGACGTAGATTATGGAATTCATTAAAGGCCTTTTGACGATAGTGCTCGAGAAGAAACTTACATGTAAGCTCTAGACGTATCTTCTCCCAAGTTCGAATCTTTTTTTTTACCTTCCATTTGTCTTTGATGCTTTAAATTCTCCCACCAATTAGAAGCATGTTTCTTGAGCTTGATAAGAACAAGCTTGGCACGCTTATTATCAAGAATTTCCTTAAGATCAAAGACTTATTTGATGGTATGTAACCAATCAAGAAAGTCACCCTTAAATTTATGAATTTCAATTTTGATGCCTAGATCTCGTGATAGTTGGTAGGCTGGTCTTCGGTGATAACAAGGAGCTTCTTCTTCTTCTTCAGATAAAGATACCACTTCATTATGGAAAGGATTAACTTCTTCACCACTATTTTCTTGGTTCTTAATTTGAACTTGATTTTGATGGCCTTATAGAGCCTCAACTTGTTGTTATAGTTCTTGGATTTGACATCTCAATCCTTCCATCTGAATTTCAAGTTGGCAAGTTATGTTTTGACATCTAGGTGTCATGGTTATTGTAAATAAAATTGGGGAAAGACAATCAGGTGGTAAGGATAATGGTGTAACAATGAGGTGGTAAGGATAATAGTGTAACAATGAGGTGGTAATATAGATATCACAAGCCAAAGGCTCTAATATCAACTAATGTAGGAACAAATAAAAATAACTAATATTGGCAAGGTTGGAAACTCCACTACAGTAAATGTGGCTAAAGACACCACCTTGGTAAGCCAAACCAAGGATACAAAACACTTATAATTCGTAGGAATTCACCAAAAAGGAATAGGAAAATTAGAGAGAGAAATACTCACTCAAGAAATACTTAAAAGTTTTTTTGCTTCATGTTTTCATTTAGACTTATAATGGCCTTTTATATAGGCTTACAAAAGATCTAACTTACGTACATTTTACTTTATACATTAAAGTTAAGTAATTAACACTTAATAACTTAAATCTTTTATAACTTGATAAGTTACTTATATTAACTCTACTTTATTTATATTTAACTCTATTCATTTATACTCCATTAACTTTCACTTCATTTATAATTCTGCATTACTCTACCTACCCAACAACCACTACTGCCTTTATGCTTTTGTCCGATCATCAATCAATCACTGTTGCAAGATCCAAGGCTTGCAACTTGCAAGCCTCTATTAACATCTTTGCTCGCACCACCTAGCACCGACAATGAGTCTTCCATTGCCACCATTCAAGATGAGCTTACATACCTAGCAAAACTTGACGCTGATCGCAATGAGTTTAGGCTCAATTTACGATATTCAGATGAGCTCCATGTGAACTCAGACTCGCACTCCACCCCTGTCGACCTTCGTGAGTCACCTGCAACCCTTGTCGGTGCTAACTAGTGGCTAAAGCTTAGCTTTGCGGATCAAAAATAGTAAGCCACAACTTACAAACTGAGCTTCATGGCAAACCTAGTGAGCGGCGCTCTTCGCCAGCAAGCTCTATTTTCGCCATCACCACCACCGGATCCCTTGATCACTACCATCGCACATGCTACTTCGATCTCATTCATCGTCCATGTCACGCCTTGTCCTCGGTACTCTCTTAAATTGGCTCATCAATGAGCTTACATCTCCTTCAATTGACTAAGGTGTGACGGAACTAGGGTATGAGTAGGCTTAAGGCCACCGATTATCTCGTAGAACCTTTATGTGTTCGGGATCTAATCTCTTAAACAATTATGGTCGTTTATACGAAGACCTATGCGGACCAAATTATATATATATAGTAAGAAAAATGAAACTTATGGAGAAAATTCCTCCTCGTTTTATTCATTTAATCCACTTCGTTACATGATCATTACTTATAATTCATATAGTTCTAATACAATTCATGGACAATTATAACTTGTAAAACTAATACAATTAAAACTTATTATGCTAGGTTTATGTTGCATTTTAATCCGAATACCTTCCTCATCATGAATGGAAAAATCATCTTCACTAATGAACGGGGCTATGCTCTTCATCTTCTATACCTCCCAGACTGCCTGAAAACTTCTAAGATAAATAGTAAAATCCATAGATGATGTGGTAAGCCGTCAATTTAGTAAAATCAAAGAAATACATTAGAAATAAGGAAATTAATGAATAACAATATTGAAGAGAATTATATGTCATAGTACTTATATGAAATCATTACAGTAAGGATTACAACATCATAAAAGTCGAAGACAATTTCATTTAAACTGACAAAAACATACATCTGTGAGTTCGGGTTTATTAAATCAACATCACTACGAAACCTCACTTCATTATCCATAAGAAATCAAATGGTGGGACAGACCACTAACCCATATGTTTCTATAATTGTAGCACCATCGTAATACCATCGTTGTATATGTAATAATACATCGAAGGCACTATGAGCTAACTCATATGCTATTCGTCACAATCATAGACTGCTACATGTCTAAGAAATACCTTTGCATTCCTGCGAGAATACATCTGACTTAGTTTATAAACCCGGTCAGTCAAGTCATCAGTGCACTTGGTCTAATGAATACCCTCATTAGTTGGGCGTTTTGTCAATTTAACATTCAATCATAATTATATACATAACAATAATACTTAAAAGAAATTCTTCATATCATTTCTTTTATAATGTTAGCTCAAATGGATTTGATTACAATAAGATGACTTCAGTCCGAATGACCTTCATCTATTACAATAGGATTAGTTTCGATTACAATAGAATGGAGCTGATTACAATTAAGACTATCCAGTTTATAACAATATAGCTTCAGTCCGAATGACCTTACTTTACAGAGATTGTCTTCGGCCTGAATGGCTTCACCGATTTCACTATTTGATGAAACTTATAAAGAATTACAATATTAAGTTACCCACCGAAGGTGATGGTCTAATGAAAGTAATAAAAACATAGGAGGTCAGAAAATGAATGATTTTCAACAAAATACAATAAGAGATTTTCATCATATTGTTCATGCATTTCTTTAGCTTATATACAATAAGAATTACATTTCTATAATCTGTGAACCCTCAATTTTACACCCTTAAGATGCTGCTGCAACTTGACACCTGCTAAATTTCGTGCGCTACGCAGGGATCAAGGGGGCAGCGCCCCCTCGAAAAAATGAATTTTCAAGCATAATATTAAAAGGAGACTGACGCTTTTCAGATCCTAACCGGACCATTTGTACCAGACAGTATTTTCCCAAAACTGATCGAATTTTCCTCAAAATTGACTATCAAACTATCCGATAATTAATTTCGAATCCACTACCACTGATCGGTAATTTTTTAGACTTCAAAAACTCTTGAAAAACTGATTCGAAACCCTCGAAAACTGACCCAGAAAACCTCAAAAACTAAACCGGAGGGCGAGCAGCCCGAAAATCGAGCCGCCTCGCTGACGTCTGCGAGGCTGGCTGGCGTATGTCCATGAGACCGCCCCGTGGACGCGTAGCTGTGACTCGAGGCTTCCGCGAGTCACCTGGCGCGTCTGCACTGATGCACTTGCTGCGCGTCAATGTCAGACGCATTAGATCAGATCTGACGCGTCTGACTGTTCGCCAGGAGGGCTGGCGGCCTGCTAGCGCATCCGCTAGCTCCCTTGGTGGACGCCGCGAGGCCTTCTGGCGACCGTCCTCCTTTTAGTGATTTTTCATTTTTACCCCTCATTTTTTTCACTTTTTAGGCTATTTTTTGGTATTTTTCACCTCCCATCTGCTTCTATAAATATCCCCCTATTTTTCCTTTCAAAAGACACCTTAGAGCCTTTGTTGATGGTTATCCAATTTCTCTCTTCTCTCTCTCTCTCTCTAATTAGTTTTCTCACTCATTTTGAGTAATTTCAATAAGTTAATTAATTAAAAATCAATTTTAATTAATTAATTAATCTTTCAATTAGTTTTCACTCATTTAAAATTAGTTAATTAATTAAAAATTAATTTTAATTAATTAATCTTTCAATTAGTTTTCACTCATTTTGAATTAGTTAATTAATTAAAAATCAATTTTAATTAATTAACTAATTTTTCAATTAGTTTTCACTCAATTTGATTAA
>CATKHJ010195801.1:0-34635 GCA_949750685.1 Vernicia montana
CATCAGGTAATAGTCCGAACAGATTTACCTTTAAGAAAGATCTTACAAAAACCAGAGACATCAGGGCGAGTCGCAGAATGGGCTGTCAGAATCGGAAGCCTAGGGATATTATATGAACCAAGACGAGCAATGAAGGGACAAACGCTGGCAGATTTCGTAGCAGAACTCTCCCCAACCAAAGAAGGGTCGCAAAAAATCAAAGAAGAATGGGAGATGTTCGTAGATGGGGCAGTCGGAGCAGAAGGATCAGGAGTAGGGGTCGTAATCAAAGGACCTGGCAAATTAATAATCGAATATGCTGTCAGGTTAAATTTTCCGATCTCTAATAACGCAGCAGAATATGAAGCAATGTTAACAGGACTCTTTCTAGCCCGAGAAATTCGGATGGAAGAACTAGTGATATATATATATATTGTTAATATTCATAAATATAATAAAAAATACTGGGACATGATCGGGTAAGGAACCAAGTCCATCCCCGATCAAAGCACAACAAAATTGCTAATGATAAAAAAGAAATCCCAATGATTAATATGAAATTTTTATAAGGATGGCAATGGAGCGAGAAACGGAAAATTTTTATTCTTCGTAGTAAGGATTTTTTGATTTCTCTTTTCATGGAAACATGAATGACAAATATTTTTTTTCCTTGACAGGAATGAAGTGTGTTTGTTATAAAATACATGTTGCTTGAAATTGAAATCATGTTTATTCTATTATTTGTAACATTTGAATTTTTTTTTTTATTAAACTGATAATTAAAACAAATACTACAAATCAAATCCGATAATTAAATACGCAGCCTCTCAACAACACAATTTTATTTTTATTATTAAATCAAAATTTCATTGTGTGCTTAATAGTGATAAAATTAAATGTGTCAATTTTTTAATATCTATACCGTCTAATTTAATTTAATTAATACATGTTGGGCTTATTGAAATTGGTAGATGTTAATTAGCATTTAGTGAACTCCATGACCTTAATTGTTAATTATTTATTATGAGTTGCTTAAAATAATTCATGCTTTTCTTTGTTAATTACTATGTAGTGATAGACAGCTGATTAAATAATAATCAATTTAGATCAGATAAGGCTTCATACAACAAAAGAAATGGGTATTTGTTCTAATATGGACGTCTTATATAATTAGGTATTTTGTCTAGCTTCTATTTATTTATTAAAACCATAAATTAATATTAATATATCCACTAATTAATTTGTCGACTACCTAGTTTGATGATGGCTGCTTTTGAATTGAGGAAATTTTGAATTAAATACATAATCGAAATTTGTTGGATACATCGAAAAATATTAGTAAATTAATACATGTGAATCAAGAGATCTCCTATTCTTGTTCTCATATGTTGGTTGGGTCATTATTCACTTTATATATATATATATATATATATATATATATATTATTAAGTATTTGTTTGGTTATTACTTTGCTTAAGCAATATAATTTAATATTATTTTAATTTGTAACTAATATATACTTCATCCAGTTCTCAATAACTGTCTTTTTTAAAATTGATTTTGTTTCAATATAATTGTCGTTTTAAGAGTTCAATGCAGCATTTATTAGCTCTTTTCCAACTTTATCCTTATCTCAATTCTAATATTTCATATGTTTTTTTTTATTTGGTGAGAAAAAATAAGGGTATATTTGTTCATATTAATTAAAATTAAAAGTATTTAATATTTTTCTTAATATGTGTGTATCCTCCTAAAACGACAGTTATTATGAAACGAATGGAGTATATATATATATATATTATATTCTTTGAAAAAAAAATTACTATAAAACTTAACATCTAAAAAATCTCACTTAAAAATGAATAGTAATGGAATCGTTTATAGAATTATGAATATGGATTCCAGACTTTAATTAGAGACAAATAAATAAATAAATAAATCCACTTAATACAATCAAGTTACGCAAGTATTTTTTAATTTTTTTTGAAGATAGAAAGGTATCTATCTATTTAAGCAAAGTATTAATTAAATATTAAATGAACACAGTAATAGTATATGTAGATGTGGGACTCAATAAAATTAATTAAAGTCTCATTTGGAAAGTTAGAAAAAAATAATAATAACTACTTGCTTAAAAAAAAATGATGTTAAGTGATGTAAATTGTGTAAAAAAAAATTTAATGTAACAATAATTATTTTTATTTTACATCATAAATTATGTAAAAAAATTATATAATTATTTTTATTATTTCAAACATAATTACGTCATTTAATATTCTGGAGGTTTTTTTTTCCATAACTTAAGAAGGTTGGGTTGGGTGGTTTACTTGGCAAAAAAAAAAAAAAAAATTAAATGCCACTAAATGAATTTTAATATAAAAAAGTTGACTTTTTGGCTCGGGGATAATCTACTCACTCAACCACCTTAGATTTTTATGAAATTTATGTTTTTTCAAGCAAAAAAACAAATCTCTATTGGGAAAATGACTTGGAAATCCTTTTTCTTTGCATCTCCCCACTAACTTTCACAATCTCAAATAATTTTGCATATAAAACGATTTAAAATTTATGTAACCTTTTTTACTTTTATTTATTTATTGAAGGTTCATGGAATGGAGGTTACAGTAATTATTTAAAAAAAAAAATTAATTATAACCGAATTTAAATTTAAAATCACTCAATTTTAAAAATGATTTCAGTACTGTTATTAAAAAAATACATTAATAATTGTTACAATAATATGAAATGAAAGTAATGTTTAAATTTCATCTTAATTAAAATAATAGGAATTTTTTTTAATAAAAAAAGGTTTTAATTTTGAAATTTAATTAATAAGTTGATCGTTTACTTATTAGATATCCAACTATTGGCAATCACTATCAAAAGGAATGAAATTTCTGCAGCCAAAGAAAAATAGAAACGAAATTTTTCATGGGTTAATGAGATTGGTTTTTGCCCTAAAAAAAAAGAAAAGAAAAGAAGAGAATTTTTAATTAAAAATATTTTCTGAACAATATACTCATTGGCCATTGCAATAATTTTACTCTTTTTATTTAAAATTTTTAAATAATCCAATCCTTAAATAATGGCATGTTCAAAAAATTGATTACTAGCTACTTTACTCACTTCCCAAAAAAAAAAAAAACTTTACTCTTTTTATTTTTTAATCTTTGTTATTTTAGCATTAATTTTTTTTAATCTTTGTTAAAGATATAAAATATTTGTTTATCTCCAATCTTGTTTTTGCTTTTTTGTTTTTTGTCTTTTCTGAAATGATTCAATGTATATGAATTTTTATGTCAATGTAAATTTCAAATTAAATCACGGCTGGGAAAATCTTTTATCAAAATAATCCAATTTTTCAAGGAAAATTACGAGAATAAGAAAAAATTGCATTAATGGTATTCAAACTTTTTAATTTTTGTTATTTTGGTGTTTGAACTTGTTTTGTTATTTAATTAAGTGTTCGAACTTGTTAATTTTTATACAATATGATATCTTTAGCAGGTTTTACAGATTAAAATAATTAAATACTTTATTTTAAACAGTAAATTTACTTAAATATTCTTTTTTTAAAACATTTTTTTTTTCATTTTCTCTTTTATCTTCATTTTTTGTCCTTATTTTTTTTTTTACTTATATTTGCTTTCTAAGAAACAAAAATATAAATAAAACATTTTATAATTATTTTTCTCATTTAAAAAAAAAGAAAAATTAAAACTACTTTTCTCTCCATTTTTAAAAAATAAAATAAAAATTCAATCTTTAAATTAAATTCATTTCTATTTTTTCTATAATCATCAAATAAATTAAAAAAAATAAAAAAGTATTTAAAAAATACAATAAAGAATAAAGAGAGAAAAGGAAAGAAAATAGAAAAAAAATATATAAATTAAGTGATGAGAAATAAGGGTATTTAAGTTATTTTAACATATAAAATGAGTAATATAATTATTTTAACCTATAAAATCGGTCATAAACACTAAAATATTAAAAAAAATATATCAATTCAGACTATTAATTGAACAAAAAATAAGTTCAAACATCAAAATAGCAAAAATAAAAAAGTTTTGACACCATTTATATATTTTTTTCAAAGAATAATGATTTAAAGCACATATTTGAAATTATATCACTAGTATATGGAAAAATTATATCATTGGTATCTGAAATTTTTTAAAATATAATATTTTAGTGTCTGGACAACTTTTTTTATCCAACAAATTTCTCAATTTTTAAAAATAATATTATATAAGTATTTTTAGTAGTTTTTCGATCACCGGAATAATAATTTGTAATTCTAAAATCTCTGCAACTTTTCAACTCCATTTTAAATTTTATTTTGGTATTTAACAACAATTTTTTTTTTCTTCTTGTCCTTTCCCAAATCTTAAAAATTTTAGAGTTGCAAATCAACACTCCGATGACCAGAAAATGATTAAAAATACTTATATAAAATTATTTTTAAAAGTTGAGAAACTTATCAAATAAAAAAAATTAATTAAATATTAATATAACATATTTTAAAAAGTTCAGATACTAATAGCGTAAATTTTTCATATTGTGTTGAGTATGAATGAAAAGATATTAATACAAAAACTTAAAATTGAATATATATATATATAGCCTTAACAAAAACTGCATTAGTAATATCCCAACACTTATATATAATACATTAATTGCCCTTAGAAACACTTATTAAGTAAAAAACCACAGCAATTTGAAGAATTGATATATATATATATATATATCACAAAATAAAATTAATTTTGCACCACAAAAAATTTCTAACATATAATTAATGCTGATATAATGTATAGTATCTCCCACATTCTGCCATTTAAGATGCTTCTTGAATATTTTCTGTGTTTTTAAATTATTTTTTTTTCCTTTTCTCTAGAAAATTCTCTCTAGACATTTAGCATTAAAAAAGAAAACAACAAATCAAGAAAGACTTAACCCTACTATAAATTGACAAATCAAAAATGTTATATATATATCCTAAGTGTCATATATTTTTCTGAAAAATGCTACAACTGTCAAGAAACGAAGACGCATTAAATTTTGTCATTTTTTATTATATAGTTTCCTCCAACTAATTTTATACAGCAAAGTATAACAATTTGGATGGGCTATTCTTGCTCCAAATATTTCTCACACTGCTCAATTAAAAGTTAATTGTCATTATTTTTTTTTTTAAAATGTCAATTATCTTTTTAATTATTTTTTTTCAAACATAAGATAAAAGGTTTAAATATAATATTTTAAGGAAAAATTAATGATAATTAACTTATAATTAAACATTAAATATTCTAAAAAAAAAGGTGAGAGTGTGAAACAATTTTGAAGGAGTGGGAATAGTATCACCCTACAAATTTAGATATCTTGATGTTTGGTTATTATCAATGTTATAAATATATGTTGGGATTGCCTCTACCAAAGGGCAAATTCACTATGTCTATTGGCCCATTTGGAAAATAATGTTTTTTTTTTTCGGGGGGGCAGCTGTGATTTTTGCAATAAACGAAAAAATTGGTATATTGGGTTTGAATTGTTGTGATATAGACATATAGTTAAAATGTGCTATTCTTCATTTATTTAGAATTTGAGAGAGTTAATGTGTTGCACAAAATAGGAATTGAAAATTTGAGGTAGAAAATAAAACCCTGAAGAGGAAGTTGAGATGAGACAAAGAATTAAGAATATAGGTGGTCCAATGGAAGACTCTTTGGATTTTGTTGATATTTTATGTTTTGGAGATTCATTAATTAATGTTTTGTTGGAGGAATTTCGTTAATTGTTATAGTATTTCTTTTCATTTAGGAAGAGTAATTATCATTTGTAAAATAGAGTATAAGGTCATTAATATATAAAAATTTGTAATATATATATATAGAGAGAGAGATAAATACGGATTCACCTTAATCAGTAAATATTTTTTAGTTGAAGAACATAGATTTAATGTATGAAGAATATGATTGTTAAGTTAAAAAATTCAATAATTGAATATATATTTCATGGTGCAAGAAAATACAAGTAATTTAATAATTAAGTATTTAATTCATAATGTGTATAAATATATAAATTAAATTTTCTTCTTGGATGAGTTTAAGAGCCCAGAAATTTTAATCCTAAAAATTAAACTCTTACTAATAAATTTTCATTTTCAACAGTCGGCTCTTTACCATTAAATACCACATTTAATTATAACTACTAAAATATTCTCAAATATATATATATATATATAACAACTAAATCAAAAGGCCCCTAAATTTTTTTCAATGGCTTGAATAAAGTATCAAAGGTGGTCATGTCTTAGAGAAAGCAAGCAAGAGACTCTTGCACTATTTAGATTTGGGGTTAGAAAGGAGAGAAGTGAGTGCAAAGGAGGGTAGCCTATAAATCTAAACTTATTTGGGAGAAGGGTTTTATTTGAAGGTAAATAATAAGGTAGGGCAAAGCTTGCGTCTCTTTGCCCTCCAAACCTTCTAAACTCTTACACCTCAAAAGATTTAAATAAAATAATTTGCTTAATTTTTTTTCAAGGAAATAATATTTTTGTAATTCAACACTTTAAATGAATGGACATTAAAATTTTGAACATCTCTTCTCCTCTACATTTACTTTGGTTTAATGAGTCTCCCATCTCCTTCCCCATCCCATCCAAACATGGTGTTAATCCCAAAAAGAGTCTTAAGAAAGTAAAGGATGTATGATTTCCTACTAGGATTTGATCCACAAAAACAAAATCCTGCTCAAGGAGAAGCACATCACAAATGCTGGAGAAAAGAACAAAAATAAAATAAAAAAGATAAGGAAAAAGATAACAAGGAAAAAAAGAGAATTTTTAAAAAGGCCCGAAGGCCTACTGCATACCCAGATTTAGTCTCCTTCCAAAGAGAAAAAAGGGGGGAGATATAACTTCTAGAGGGACAACTAACTTTAAACTATTGATATGTTTGATAGGAATTATTGGAATCTAAACTACACTACACTTGGAAGATCTGTATACCCTGGCTAGATCACAGCACGAGCTAGCTCTGTATACTTGGCTACAAATAAAAACTCCAGATGACTCCGGAAAAAAAAAAATTACCGAGTTTTTTACACACCAGTTGATATAATAACTTCCAACTTCGACAGCCATCTAATAAATAAACAAATTTGATTTTGAACCTCAGCTGTAGTTGTTCAAATAATCAAATGATACCCAAAACAAACTTTTCAATAGTACAATATCCAGACATTTACCTCAGTTCACAGTTAAATGCTTTGTAAGACGCAGGGGAAGTCTCAACATGTGACATTCTCACATATTTCTGAGTTCAATCTGTGCATACTGGAAGGCTATCTCCAAGACTTTTTAAGTCCCAAGCAATGAACTCAAACCAGAACAAAGTTGAATAATTCGTAAATGCTCCTCGCTAACTAAGAAATAATGTAATATGCCAAGCTCATTAGCTGCGCAATTAGTCATTTACAGCCATAAGCAGTAGCCCTATCCTCACCATATGCAGGCTCGGAAGTATTCCCATGTGCACGACCTGTATCGCTATCACATGCAGGACCAGTATTGCTCCCATACACAGGATCATATGCATGACCAGTACTGCTCCCATAAACAGGACTGTTGTTACTCCCATACGCAGGATCATTGTTACTCCCATACATAGGACTGGTAGCATTCCAATATGCAGAACCCGTGTTGCTCATATTTGCAGGACCTGTGGTATTCCCATATGCAGGATTCCCATACGAAGGACCAGTGTTTCTACCGAATTCAGGACTCGTGGTATTCTCATATGCAGAACCCATGTTGCTCATATTTGCAGGACCTGTGCTATTCCCATATGCAGGATTCCCATACGAAGGACCAGTGTTTCTACCGAATACAGGACTCGTGGTATTCTCATATGCAGAACCTGTGTTGGTATTCCCATATGCAGAACCTGTGTTGGTATTCCCATATGCAGCACCTGTGTAGGTATTCCCATACGCAGCACCCGTGTTGGTATTCCCATACGCAGCACCCGTGTTGGTATTCCCATACGCAGGACCCGTGTTGGTATTCCCATACGCAGGACCCGTGTTGGTATTCCCATACGGAGGACCCGTGTTGGTATTCCCATACGCAGGACCCGTGTTGGTATTGCCATACGCAGGACCCGTGTTGGTATTCCCATAAGCAGGACCTACAGTATTTCCATATGAAGGACCCACATTGCTCCCATACGCACTTGTGTTGCTCCCATATGCAGGACTTCTGTTGCTGCCATATCCAGGGCCTGTGTTGCTCCCAATTGGAGACGGTGATGGCCTGGTTCTTGCATATTCGGCAAATATAACCCAGCCGTCCAAAAACTACAGAATATGCAAACAAATGAGAAAACTAATAACAATATCGACATTGTTACTAAAATAGGTACATTAGCTGAATAAACAAAGCCCTAATGATAAAAAATAAATAAATCTAATATTTGTGTTTTTTTTCAATTTATCCAATCCTTTTAATTTTGCTAATTCTAGCCTGATATTAGTATCAAATTTCGTTAATTTAATGAAGAACAAAAATGTACACATAAAGGCTACCAAGCTATTTAAATTGATGAAAACAAAAATTTGTACTTCAATGTTGTTGATTATATAATATTAATACATTTATTTTGCTTTTAAAACATATTCATATCAATTTTTTCAATAATTAATATGTAACAAAAATTTTTATGAAGGAAAGATAATTAATAAAAGTAATGCTTCATGTTATCAGTGTTGGAAACAAATATAAACCAAAAATTTTGTGCCTATTAAAGGAGCTATGTGAGCTTTACACATACCTTAGGATACAAACTCACTAAACTGGCCAAAATTGTTGCCAACATTATATAGTTAGCCTAACATTGACAGAATTACAAGGATTGGATAAGATTGAAAAACACACAAAGGTTGAAGATATTTTATCTTTAGATCATAAACAAACTACAAAATTAAAACAAATAAAAATTCTTATTCATATCCTGCAAAGTTGAAGTGGCAAAGTAAGCATCAATATGTAACAATTATAGCAACAGACAATGCATCCATCGACAATGATATTCACAAAACCATTCTTCAATTAAATCCTTAAGCATCCTTTTTGTCTTTGCAAGTATGAAGAAAAAACAGCAGACAGCCAAATACAGTAGAATTAATTATCATATTCTTGACTATCCAATGAAACAACCAGTTTGGAAATAGGCCATGGAAAGATAAGGCACAATACCCTTCATTTAAATTTCATGGTCTGACTGCAAGGAGCAAAACCTTTTGAAAGAAAATGCATACAGACATCCAAGCAAACATAACAAATTGCATATTCTTGGTTAAGAGTAGCCGCAATTCCCAAATTAAGCAACTTTCAACTGTTAATAGCATAGCACTGCATCTCATTCAGAAAGCATGTTCCACATGCAAGAGAAAATGAAGGGCTGCTGCTCAGCTATTTGGTTGATGAGGCACAATAAATATGTAAGTGCACATGTGTGTGTCTGTGTATGATTATCATCTCTCTTTGTTCATTATTCTCTACACATGCCTATAACTGTGCTAATTTATTCAGCTATTAAAGCCAAAATGCTCCACTTTTATTTGGCACATTTTAAAAGAAAAGATACTTGGGAATTGATGACTGACAATAGAAATCTTATATTGGATATTCCTTGGATCACCCCTTTGTGGATTTCTTTTGGAATATATCTTGCATTTTTGGGTGTGAGTTTTCCATTAGAGTTCTCAAAATTCCATAGCTTGTTGTGTGCCTTGAACATCTATTCATAACTCATTTTCTGGGCATTGGGCAATTCTCATGTCACCATTTATATTGTTCTATATCTATAATTTAACTTGTCACTTTTTCCTGTTCCTATATACTTGGAACTGACTATAAGAATACTTTTCAAATTTTATTAATGGAATGAAAGCACTAAATCATACACTCACCTTCCCATCCATTTCTTGGATACCTTTTGCAGCATCATCTAAGGTAGCATATCTGACAAAACCGAACCCCTTAGAATATCCTGACACCCTATCAGTCACCACTCTCGCTGTAAACACCAAGATGGAAATTTGTTAGTAATTCACAGAGGCAATTTCTTAAGCATTTTATGGAAAGGAAGCACAAACCATGAACCACTTCACCAAACTTGGAAAATGCTTCCCTCAGTCCCTCTGTAGTAGTTCGTTTGCTAAGCCCTGAAAACAAATTTAACAAAGTACCAAATCAAAACCAATGGACTAACCAAGTTAACTTGACCGTCCCAAATAAATAAGCAATCTCAAATAGAAGTTTGTCAAAATTGCAGAAATTGTCATACATATATAAAAGAACTGAGGAGAAAATAAATTGACTTGATGATCACTGATCACCAGTCCCACCAAGAAACTCTGTACATCTCAAGTAAAATTAAGAAATTCAGGCAAATGAAATGAGCCAAATTTTTAGCACTCTCTTGAGACAAATAGGAATCAAACACAAACCAATACAAGCCAAAGAAATGCATCAGCATTTAAAGGATCCACACTTCCAAAGAGTTGTTGAGTTGAGATCAAAGGATCAATACTAAAGGCCGGAAAAGGAAATAAGCCAGAAATAAAGAACATTATGACCTGAAAGGGCAAAAAAATGCAATTACCCTGAATAGCTTCACAATTAATATCACATAATCAAAAATAACAAATTAATTCAATCAAGGGTATCTCATCAATGTAATGTTCCCCTAATTTTAGTTTATAGGGACATGTTGATCTTGTTCCTGGAAAAAGGTTTCATGAAGCTGCGAATTAAAATATTCTAGATATGGTACCTTGATTCCACCCTTTTTGCAGCTTCTGTCAATATATGGCACGTTAAAACAGTAGAATGTTTCAAGACTTAACATCACATTTTTCATGGATATATGCAAAATGATATTAAACACGAAACAATCATTTTCAAAAGAAATCTACACATCGCTCATAGGTAGTAAACTCAGAAAATCCAATTGTCAAAATCATTAAATTATACAGATTCTCAACACATAAGTTGTACATAACATGAATTAATATTAATCCTGTTCAGTTTCAACATAAAAATTAAATTGATCTATTTGAGTTTCACATCATAAAAAGTCAATCCTCATATAGAAAATACAACAAAAAAATGAAATGAGAGAAGGAGAGAGGGGTACGTGCCTGAGACAAAGAGATTGCAATTAGGATCAGCCTTTTCTCGATCAGAAGTCGCCTGCGTGGTGGTCTGCGGAGGAATAAAGGACGAATTGGAGGTTGTTGAGAACAGCCGCAGCAACCCGCGGGGAACTGCCGCCAAAGCCGCCTGAGCTCTAATAGCCATGTTGATGGTTTCAAGGGTTTTAGCTTTCAGCGAGAGAGGGTTTTTCTTTTGTTGAGAGTCGTCACATTAAGCTGTGTTGCTGTGCTATTAAAACTTAAAAGACAGGGTTTATGGGGTCAGTTGAAATTACAATCTTAACCTTCCAATAATTGAAATTACAACAATACCCACGACTAAAATTAGAACTGTACATAGGCCGGGCTTAGCTAATTTGGGCTGACTGAATCCCTGAATAGGCCCAAATATTTTTTCTACCTTTTAGCCTTAAATCTTAATTTCACTATTATAATAATACTAAAATGTAATAAATTATGATTTATCAGTCCTGTGCTCTAATCGAATCAATCAGATTCAAATTTGATCTATTAAGTTAGAATTGCATAAAACTACAAATCAAGTCAATTTATCAATTTTGAATCTAATTGATTTAGATCAATTCACATATTATGTTGCCTCACTCTTTTAAATTCAAATGGATATTACTTTTGAAAAATAATTGATTTTTTTTTCAACAAAAATAATAATTTCATTAAAGTTAAGGATAATACATCTCCAACATAATGAGAGATAGAAGTTCATTAGGAATAATACAAAACCAGCTAGGATTAAACTCTAGATCTTTAGCTCTACCAACCCAATATGCAACTTTGTTACAATCTCTATTAACAAAGTTGAAATTACAAGAAACAAAATGCCTAGCTAATTGTTGTATATCCTTAACTATGGAAATAATCTCTCATGGGATCTTCTTATTGTGATTATTTATGCAAGAAATAATCACTAAAGAGTCAGATTTACAAATTATTTTTTGAAACTTGAGATCGTTTGTCCATCTAACTACGTCTCTGAGAGCATAAGTCTCTGCCACCAATGGAGAGTTACAAAAGATATTTCTTCTACTATCTGCAAAAAGATTGCCATTATAATTTCTACACACAAAGGCAATAGAAGCAACTCCTGTTTGGTAATTAAAAGATGCATCAGTGTTCAATTTGAAAATTCCAGGAGGGGGAGGTTGCCATCTTGTAGCAGTAGCCTCGTTATTGGGATCATTCATGTCTGTATCCTTATATTTCTTGCCATCCATCAAAGCGAGCTTGATTAGCCTCCCAAAACTTGATAGCACTACTCACTATTTGTTGTGGACTCATATCAATACCATTAAAAATCATATTGTTTTTGGCCTTCCACAATGCAGAGCAAACATGAGCTAGCAACGAGATCATTTCTTCTTCTCCTCTTGACTTCAGAGATTGATACAGCTCCTTCCATTTTTCTCTTAAACAAGAATAATTATCATCAAATTTGAAACCAAATGGTGAAATTAGTCAGGAACCCTAGCTTTAGAACAATAAAAAAATCACATGCTCGATAGATTCAATATTTTGGTTACAAGAAGGACATTGATTTGTGGGGCTGCAATTCCTCTTGTACAATAAAAAATAGTTGATTTTGAATAAAAAATAAGAAAGATATATGATATCTCCTTTGATTTTTATGGGCTTAAATTTTATCTAAAATTTGTCTGGCACAAGTTTTGAAGGAAGATAAGTTCTAAATTGAGGAATTGCCTAATAGTCTAATTCATTTGGTTTTAGGCTTTAGCTAATATAATCTTCTAACATTTGCACAAATAAAATTAGATATGTCAATCAGATATGATTTGATTAGTTTTCCTAAGAAGTGAAAGATTTTATGTTCGAGTCTGTCAAATCATAAAGAGTTGTTATAAATTTTATGAGAGATGTTAAATAGAAGGGCTATCTCCTATTGTATAACCTATTTTGACCTATTGGACTTTTATAATCTATAATTTTGTATATAAAAGTATGAAAAATATAAAAAACATATAAATGAAATATATATAATATATACATGATTGATTAATTATAATACTAAATTTTCAAATCATACTAATCCTAGAAATCTAAATCCATTAAATATAGACTAGTTTAGGGGGTAAAATTTCAATTCCAATGGATATTTCATATATTAATTTGATTTTTTTAATGAATAAGACATCTCTCATTAAATTCCTAAACTATTTGAGTAGAGTATATCTTCAATTAATATTTTTAATATATTTTATTATTATTTTGAACTAAATTTGAAAATTTTCTAACCTTATATATATATATATATATATATTGGCCAAAGGATTGATAGAAATAGAAGCAAGAAAATCTCTCTTGTTTTAATTCCAAATTAAGAAAAGACTAACAAATTTTGTCTTTTAAAGTAAAGGTCCTGTTTAGTTTATGGAATGGAATAGAATAAATAATAATTCATATAAAATAGAATAAGTATGAATAAAATAGTTATTTTTAAGTAATTTTTATTCCACTTTTTGATTCATAAACTTGAATTAATTATTTTTAAATAAAATTACAATTAAATATCATATATATTAATATATATGTAGTGGTGGTGGTGGGTGGTGGTGGTGGTGGTGGGTGGTGGTGGTAGTGGTTGTGGTGGCAAGTGGAGTGGTGTGGTGTGGTGTGGTGTGGTGGGGTGGGGTGGAGACGGTGGATAATAAAAAACGTTATCAAGTAAATTTAAAATGATTAAGTAAGAAAATATGTTATTTTTAAATTGTACAATAGTTATTTTTTAATTCACTGTGAAATATGTATTCCAATTTACTATGAAATATGTATTTCACAAAATTGAAAAATAATAATTTCATGAAATAAATATTTTTTGTTTAAATTTAAACCAAAGCTTGGAATAACCATTACACATGAAATAACTATTCCATAACCAAACATAGCCAAAGTCTTAAAATGTTTCTGTTTCTGAATTTCTTAAGACCATTAAGTTATGTAGGCGTGCAAGCATAGCCTACAAAACTAACACTAACAATTAAGACTGAAAATTTGATAAAATTATGTCACTATCATGCAATTAATCTACGGCACCCTTTAGAAATTTGTAAAAATTTAATTCAATTATATTATATTATTAAAATTTAATTCAATTAATGATAAAAATATTCATGTATTTTGAATAAATTTTAAAATATTTAAATTCTATTATTTAAAATAATTAAAAAAATAAAAAAGATGTAATTAATTTTTTTGTTTTATCCTTATATATATATATATATATATATATATATATATATATATATATATATATATATATATATATATATAAAGTCATGTTTATTTTAAATTATAATATTTTGGGTTTTTAATAGCAAATTTCATTAAATTATACAAAATTGTCATGATTTTGTGAAAAAATATTTCTTATTCCTAGCCCCTGTATGTGTAGATTATTGTTTAAAAAAAATAGTAAATGTTATTAAATGAATTGAATTCTTACAAAATAATTTTATTTTGGTATGATTTCATTTCTTTTAGAATGATTTTTTTAAAAAAAAAATTAAAAATTGAATTCTATTAATTATATCTTTTTAAATATGAAAATTAACATAACAAAATTAAATTAAATTTTTAAATTTTCGCAAAATTTAAGTTTTTCAATAAAAACGTATTGTAAAGTTGTAACGGTATATAACCACCAATTTCCAGTTCTTTTGGTTTATACTTTATTGTTATTAATCATTTGTATAAGTGTATATTAACTATACAAATTTGTTGAGAAGACAAACTATTTATAAATAAGTGCGTATTTAAATCTCTTTCAATTTTTTTTTTTTTAAAAAAAACTGTAATTCTATCAAATTTTATATAGTCACCATTTTATTTATTAAAATGTCAAAAATCAAATTGTTTATTTAACTAATATCATATTGTCAATTTATTAAATTTTAACTTATAATTAAAATCAATTTGATTCTTTAATTTTGTGAATGTGATATCCTAATCTAATTGATCAATAGATTGAGAATTGGATACAACAAAAAGTTGACATGTTTTGTAATCCCTCCGTACCATAAAAATATACATACTTTAATTTTCACTGATTAAAAAAAAATATAATTATTTTTTTTTAAATATATGTAAACTTTATTAATCATCGATATCAAAAGTAACAAAAACACCAATAAACAAAAGTACCTCATGCCACACTAAAAAACTAGCATGAAAATGAGATATTTTGATTAAAGCGTGAGTAATACCGTTTGCTTGCTTTTTTTATAAAGGTATTTTTTTATAAAGGTAATAGAATAATTTTGACATGTATTAAATAAAAATAAAAATTCTAAATAATTGCTCCAAACTCTGAAATCATCTTGTTTAATAGATAGAAAAGCATCAACAACTGCCTTGGCATCCAACTCAAACATAACATTTGAAAATAGACAATAATCAAGACAATGCCTCTTGAAAATCCATAGCTTCAGCAATCCTAAATGAATAGCATGCTTGATAAACCTCAGTCAAACCAACAAGAAAAATATAAAATCAATAAATTTTGCTAGTATTTTCTAACATATCCCTTCATTAATATTAAATGACTCACTATTTTATTAAAATTGAATGACTCATGTATGTTGATAAAAATACACATTAAATAAGTATATATTAAGAAACTAATAAATTAATTACTCTATTGAAAAGGAAAATAGACTATAATTTGAGACAAATAAAAAAGAAAAGTAAACCTATTATTATGAAACGAATGGAGTATTTTTTCTGATAAGATGTATAAAATCAATTATAGTAAAAACAATCGCATATAACCATAAAAATAATGATAAACAAAAAGATATATGTATTTATATAATTTAAAATTCAAGTTTTATTGGAAAAATTTTAACCAATTGCAAAGCTTAATATATATATAAATACCAAGATATGAAGCTTGATTGCTCCTTTGATTATCAATTAACATTAATAACTAATTAAATAAACACATAAAATTATTATAGAAGAAGGGAATAGAAGGTCAAGATGGTTTTCAAGAGGATGCCCTCCTTGTTGCGGCTCAAATATTTTATGTTTACTGCTTAGAACGTGTAAAATTTTATCAAGCATTATATGGGTGTTTGGCAAATTTTGCGAATATTAGTTTTTTTTTTTTTTTTTTTCTAACAGCTGCATCAAATCTGTTTGATTATTTTTTTTAAATAGTTGTTGTTTACAAAAACTCCAATTTTGAGTTTTTTTTAAAACAACTCATACTTATTTAAATAAAAATACTAAATTATCATATTAAAAATAATATTTAAATAAAAGATAAATATTAATATTTATCTTTATATATTAAAATATAATCTAGTGGTAAGTGCACATATGATCTAAGTAATAAATTCATATTCAATTTCCCCTCTATATGCTAAAAAAAAATATTAATATTTATTTTTAATGGTCATTAAACATATTAACAACAACTAATAATAATTTTATCAAACACTTAATAATAATCAACTATCAGTACAGTACATAAACATTTAAATCCTACTAAAATAAATTATGAAATGGCAATAAGTTATTAATTTATTAATTGAGAATTTCTTTTCATTCATTAAGAAAAATTAAAAAACACGTAAATCTTAGACTTGCAATATAATTTAGAGATAATTGTGAAAATATTAAAAATTAATATCAACGTTTTAATTTGTTCATATGTTTTCTTTTGCATATATATATATATATATATATATATATATATATATATATATATATATATATATATATATAATTCAAAATCAACTAAATTAAATTAACAAGTGGCTTGATCTTTAAAAAACACATGTCACAATTATGTTAGAGATTGATTATTATTATTATTATTATTATTATTTTGTCAAAAGATATAAGTTAGAGATTGATTATTACTTGATTTTCGCCCTTTTATCACATAAATATAATAATAATATAATATACAAAATCATCATCTCTCTAACAACTTGAACCAAAGTTGACGTGGATAGTACCATTTCCCATAGTCCAAGTTTCCCCATCTTCTAATTTTCAACTATTCCATTCCCCCTATTTTAAAAAATAAAATAAAATAAATCAATAAGTAAAGAGTTGTTGCTTAGCTTGTGCGTGTCATCACCCTGTTTTTTCTAGCAAGCCCCTCAAATTTCCTGACCCTTTTATTATTAAATTAAATAAATATGACCTATTATAAGATTCCCTGCATTTTTTTGCCTTTTTTTTTTTCAATTAAGAAATTCAAACTCCAAATTATAATATAATCAGTGAAAATCCAACGATATATTTACTTAATTAATGAAATTTCGATTAAAATTCAAAATTTGAAACTCACATTCACATGAATCTTAAAATTAATATGTTTTATTAATTAATTGAATTTTTAACTGTGAATTCAAATTTTATAATTTTGAAAAGTGATTGATTATAATATCACACAAAATTTGACTTCCACTGTAATCCAAATTTAGGATTATATAACTTTGAATACGACTTCATCTGTTTAATTTAATATTATATACATGTAGAGACAACCCAACCGATACCAAAAACACCTTCCATTGCAAGAGAAACCCACATGTCTAAATGTCTTTACCTCATTTATTCTTCACCTTTAAAATTAAGTAATTAACATAAGCATTCCCTTTCTCTTCTACTTCTATATAAACTAAAATCTACACCTCCCTATCTAATAACAATCCTCCACACCTAATCATTATTTATTTTTTTCTTTTTAATTAATTATTCAATAAAACATTCATCACTATAACAATTATTATGAGCCTAATCCTCTTTTTCTTCTTCTTCTTTTTATTAACCTCTCTTTTTGTAAACTCAGAATCTTCCATTAGCAGAGATGATTTTCCCACTGGCTTCACCTTTGGAACTGCCTCTTCAGCTTACCAGGTTCTCTAATTTCTATATATATATTAAATTTTTGAACAAATTTAATGATTTTTATTTGTTTTTATGTATAAATATATATATATAGTTTGAAGGAGCTGTAAATGAAGGAAATAAAGGAGATAGCATATGGGATACCTTCACAAGGCAACCAGGTGATAACAATTTAGAATTTGAAGCTTCAAGTTTAAAGGAAAATTGATATTGAAGAAAGAATTTCATAGAAATTTGGATGAAAATAATTTTTTGTTTATTAATTAATGTGTTTAAACAGGGAGAATATTGGATTTCAGCAATGCAGATACAGCTGTTGATCAATATCATAGGTTTAAGGTATATCCAAAAACATATTATTAGATTACATTTTATTGGTTTTTTAATTTATTTTTTTTACAAGAAGAAAGAAAAACTTTTTTAATTACAAATAGATAATAGGGCTGATAAAAAAACCGAAAAAAGCCGAAAACCAAATCGAAAAATTCAGTTAACCAGTTCAATAGTTTCAGATTCAATTTTTATTTTTAATTTTTTGGTCGATTTCGGTTTTATATATATAAAAACCGATGGTTACGGTTAACCAACCAGTATTTTTAATATATATATATATATATATATATATATATAATCAGTCTAATAACACTGGTTAACCGATTAGTGAATAACTAGTATAAATAGTTTGGTTTCAGTTTAGAAAATTTAAAAATCGATATGATCGATTCGGTTTAAAATATATGCCAACGGTTCGGTTAACCGACCATAAACATCTCATTCCTTTTTTTTTTTTTTTTTGTTGCTATGTTAGAAAATTTTAAAAGAAAAAGAGCTAAACTAATTTGACTTTTGTATTATCTTTAGCCAAACACTAAACTATTGAATTACTTATTTGTGTGATCAAGTCATTTGAATCGTCTTTGCAGCTTTCTTTTTTATTTTTCTTTGTTTTAGATTGTAAGGAATTAAATTAATAACTTTCTTTATTAAGATATAAGTATTTGATTACTAATTCCAAGCCTAATAAGTTTTGCAACTTGGGAAGAGTTTAAAACGCAAGTAGAAGGAGTTAAGTGATAAACTTGTTTATTAAACAATAATGGAAAAAAAAATATCATATACTCCATCCTATGGCCAGAGATTTAGGAAATAATCCAATTGGATAAGAATCATTAATAAATTTATTACATATGCTATTAAGATGAGGATGATGTGTCACCAACTTAAATAACATAATAAAAAAAATCACAAACAAACAATTTGTATAGTTATTACTTAACTAACTAATGATTAATTAATGCTAAAAAAAATAACGATTAATTAATAATTATAATTGTATTGGAAATGAAAAAAACATAAAATTTTATAGGATGACATAGATTTGATGAAGGATTTGGGAATGGATGCCTATAGATTCTCAATATCATGGCCAAGAATATTTCCAAGTAAGTTACATTACATCCTGAAAAATTCTTCTTGCCATTCTTATGATTTTTCAGTAATTTGTAGCTAACAGTTCTTAGAATTGTATGCTTGACAGATGGAACAGGGAAACCTAATAAAGAAGGAATAGATTACTATAACAGCCTAATAGATGCCTTACTTGAAAAGGGTATTACTTAATTGAAACATCCATTTTGATTTTTTTTTTTTTTTTTTTTTTTTTTAATGTTCAAGTAAGATAGTATAAATTGAAGCTTTTTAGCTGTTGTATTTCTTTTTAAAAAAAATAAGGAATCCAACCTTATGTAACTCTGTATCATTGGGACCTTCCACAAATACTTGAAGATAAATATGAAGGATGGTTAAGCAAACAAATAGTGTAAGTATATGTAAAGCAAAATTGTATCTAATTGTCGCAAAGCAGGGAGTCTTGTACACTGGAGACGCCTTATAGATGAAATGTTTTGGTTACAGAAAGGACTTTGAATATTATGCCTTTACTTGCTTCCAAGCTTTTGGAGATAGAGTGAAACATTGGATTACCTTCAATGAACCTCATGGTTTCTCCATTCAAGGTTACGACACGGGTATTCAAGCTCCCGGAAGGTGTTCTATTCTTGGTCATCTCCTTTGTAAGACAGGAAATTCATCGGTCGAGCCATATGTTGTAGCTCACAATATCCTCTTGTCACATGCTGCTGCTTATCATTGTTATCAGTTAAATTTCAAGGTAAATTTGTATCCTTTTATCATTTTGAAAAGTTAAATTCCTATCAGATTGAAAAAGGTCTGATAGAAAGTACTTTCTAGGAAAAACAAACAGGTCAAATTGGAATAGCATTAGATTCCAAGTGGTATGAACCAATTTCTGAAGCTGATGAGGATAAAGATGCGGCAAATAGAGCAATGGATTTTGCAATTGGATGGTAAATACTTTTTAGTTCATAACATTTCAAAATGAATCAAATTCTATATTTCCAAATCTGTTTAATTTTATAACAAACTAAAATACTGAATCAGGTTCCTTGATCCTCTTTTCTTTGGAAAATATCCTGTTTCAATGAAAAAGCTAGTGGGTGAAAGATTACCTGAGATCACTTCAGAAATGTCTAAACTTCTATCAGGATCCTTAGACTTCATTGGCATCAATCATTACACAACATTGTATGCTCGAAACGACAGGACTCGAATTCGGAAAATAATATTACAGGATGCCTCATCTGATGCTGCAGTACTTACAACATGTAAGATACTTAAAACACAATATTATGAAAAACATTTAAACAAAAACAAAAACATGCACAAACTGATAAATTAAACTGTTGAACTTGTCTTGAACTTGTAGCTTATCGACATGGAGTTGCAATAGGAGAACGAGTATGTTCCAACCACTTACAAGGCCATAGGATTTTGTTATAGATTTCAAATTAAAGTCAGCTTACCAGTACTTCCTCCTCCAGGCAGCTTCGCGCTGGCTACACATCGTGCCCTGGGGAATTCGAAAATTGGTCAAATATATCAAAGATAAGTACAGGAATCCACCGGTTATTATAACAGAAAATGGTAAGCATTTCAGGCTATTAAAGGAGAAAAATCTCAGGTTTTTAATTATTTCATAGTTTTAACTTCAGAATTTCAGGTATGGATGATCCAAATAAACCATTTATATCCTTAAACAAGGCCTTACAGGATGATAAGAGAATAGAATACCATAAAGACTATCTGTCAAACCTGTCTGCTGCTATAAGGTAATGGTAACAATAACTGTCCAGGTTCCTACATAGTATTTTTTTAGTTTCCTAACAGGAAAATTATACTGATACAGGCAAGATAAGTGCAATATTCAAGGCTATTTTGTGTGGTCTGTGCTTGATAACTGGGAATGGAACTCAGGGTACACCGTTCGATTCGGACTCTATTATGTAGATTACAAAAATAATCTTACAAGAATACCAAAAGCTTCTGCTCAATGGTTCAAAAGCGTACTCAGATTAAACAATGATATGCATAACAAGCTTTGAAGTGTATATATAAATATATATTTGTTATGTACATAATGTACTACGTAATTAATATTGAGAAACACAAAAAAAAATTGTAACAGAGAAAAATTGGAAAGAAAATTCAAAGAAGAAATAAAAGGAACATCATTGATTTTTGCAATCCTTTCTTGGTTAATTAGACTTTGCTTAACTCTAATACCAATTAATTAAAACTTATTAATACAAAAATCACTTTTATATATAGCTAAATATTGAATTAATTGCTCAATAATCAAATATTTGATCATAATATATGAGGTTAGTGCTCCTTCTTATTGTGGTAAGAAGAAAAACAAAGGGGCTTAAAGAATCTTTTCTATCTTCTTTAAAAACATTATTGACTATCAACATGTTAAACTCAAAAATCAAAATATAGCAAATTCCAATCAAAAGCAAAGCAAACAAAAAAGAAAGATTTAGGTGATGTTTAATAAAATTGAAAATTAAATATTTAAATTTTAAGTATTGAATAATATATAAGTTGTTGGGCCATGGGTATCAAAATACGGAATAATAATAATAATCAACAAAAATAACACTAGTAATTTAATGTGTTTCACCATTAATTTTGGCTATCTCCACGGAACAAATTCCGAATAAAATTTTTCTATTATTACAAATAGCATGTACAAGAGAGTTTTCTCTAGATCAATACTAGATACAGTACAATAATAAATTGATATCTCATCAAAATAGTAATACTTACAGTGTTTTCCAAAAATACTTCAAAATATTTTTTTAACTATTTTGCCACTTCCCCTTTTAGGAATTATTTCTTAAAAATAAAACACTCAAAAACTCTTACAATTTTTCTTCAGAGAATTTGTTTCTCTAGCTCACATCTTTCTTCTCTTGCTTGTTAAAATTACTCTTGCAATTTGCTGTAATTTACCTTCTATTTGCATGGCTATAAATTGCTCTTGCAATTTGCTGTAATTTGCCTTCCTAAATAGCCATGCAGAAAGTAAAATTTTCAAAAGAAAATTTTGGTTGTTGAGCTAATGAATATAGATGAGTGATTGGTGGTGAGTTGTTGAGCTAATCAAGATGAGTGATTGGTGGTGTATGGCCATGTGGAGGGACACCTATCAAATCTCCCCCTCCCGATCACATGGAGAGTTCCACCATTCCTGCAGCCAATTGACAGTACTCTAACGACTCCTTTGATAGAATCTTTCTCAATATGTCTAATCCATTCCCATCTGTATGAATCTTTTCAAGCTGTAATAGTTTCTTTTCCAGTACATCATTGATCCAGTGATATTTTACATTAATATGCTTTGATCTTGAATGAAAATAGAGATTATTTCCAAGATGAATAGTACTCTGGCTATCACAAAACAACTAATATATGTCTTGTTGCATACCAAGTTCATTTAAGAATTTTTTAATCTACAATAACTCCTTACAAGTTCCGTTGCTGCAATAAACTCTGCTTCAGTAGTAGAAAGAGCAACGCATTTATGTAATTTTGATTGCCATAACACAGCTCCCATTACAAATGTAATCAGATAACCAGATGTAAATTTTATTGAATCTACATTATTATATTAAACAAAAAAATGAAAAATTGAAAACTGGAACTGGAGAACGTGCAACAGTAGTGATGATCATATCCAGCTCGGTGGTTTAGCTTTTGGTGGAATAAGCACCGATCGGTGCTGGTGATGGCGATGTGATGATGACGAGCTTGTGAGGAACAACAACGAGAGTTTTGATTGGGCTGACTTTGCCCCATAAAAGAAATATTTTTTTATTATATTATACATTTATCCGCGTGGCTTAATGAATGCCACATAGTGTTCATTAATCCACATGGCATATAAGTCAAAAAATAATAATAATAATAAGTGAAGTCAACATGTGTCACATCAGCATATACTGATGGCGTTAGGCTGTGTATCTCTAAGTGTTAACAGCGTGACACATATATATTTTTTTTTTTTTAAATCACATACTCATAAATAAAAAATTATCAACTCACAATGTACTTTTTTATACTTATTCCTTTAAAAAAATTTTTTTTTTTTTTTAAGGAAAGGATGAGATTGTCTCTAAAATCCTTTAAAAAAAAAAGTCATGCTAAAAATCAATAAATGCTGCTATGATCTTAAAGCCAATAAATCAGAAAAAAAAAATTATAAAAAAGAAAAGAAAAACCTCACACGTCTATTGGAGTTGTTGTAGTACAATAAGAGCCACAAACTATCTCACATAAATTCATTTTGTTTGTTCGTATTCAGTGATCAACAGCCAAAACTATAAACCATAAAAACAAAAATTACCTTTTGGTTTTTTTCTATTATTGGAAACAGACCCAGTTGCCTGTATCTTCTATACATTTCTTAATCCTCTTCCATAGGACTTTTAAAACTATCATCAACTCCAACAATTTCAATCAAAAATACTGTCTTTACTCATGAAACGAGGATACCCAGATTCTCCATCCAACTCTTCTGGTGATGGCCCACCTAAATCCAGATTCAAATTTACTCCTGAAGGTAATTCTATTGACTACTCGCCTTCCAATGCCGATGTTTTGATTCACAGTTAATTTGTTGCTTTTTTTTTTTTTTTTTTTTTTTGTTGGGGTTAATTGGTTAGATTTTGGATATGGGTTTTGTAGTATGAAGATTTTGTGCTGGAATTTTGCTTCTTTTTTTTTTTTTTTTTTTATTATATGAATTTTGATTTCCAATGCAATGCTTCTGTGTTCTTTGCTTGTGTAGAGTTAATGTATTTATTGGTTATTTAGTTAATGCCTTAGTTTTTAGAGTTGAGTTTTGTGTTTTACTAGCTTTGCCCTTTATTTTGTTGTGATTGAGAGAAATAAAGATTCAATCTTTAGTCTATGCTGTTATATTTTTGCAGAGAGAACAAAAGGGAATTGAAAATAGAATTGCATTATTTGTTTCAACTAAGTCAATAATTACAGTTGCAATGATTTTGATTTCTAGTTATATGGTTTGTTTGTTGCTTATTTACTTACAAACAAGGCTGAGTATGCTTTAATATTTTAGTTAAATGCTAGTTCTGTATTTTTTTAGTTTCCTAAGATACTATACTGAAGAAATTATCTTAAAAAAAGGGAATTTCAACTCACTAGTTAATTTATCATGCCTAAGTGGTGATGAATTTAAGGCATGTCTTCTTGACCTCCTTTTCTTTTATTTCTTGCATTTTCCCTAGCACTGATATAAGCGTGTCCATTGTTTAGTTTTCATAGCTGATGAGTGAATTACAATGGCGTAGGTGATGCACATTTTTCTGAGGATTTTGTTCAGAAAGTGGCTGACCATTATAGTGCTAGAACAAATCAGACTCTGGAAGAACGAGAAGCAAGTCCAATTATCCATTTAAAGAAGCTTAACAATTGGGTATATCGTAAATCTAGTACGTAATGAACTCCTTAAGTTGTGGTTACTTGATTAAACAACTCAATCTAATAAATCTCATAATTGGACAGATAAAAAGTGTTTTAGTTCAACTCTATGCTCATCGAGGGGATGCTGTTCTTGATCTTGCTTGTGGGAAGGTAAAATATATCATCCCTTGTATCATTTTTGCTGAAAGTTTTATTTATTAGCCCATATTTAGTTAAAACTTATTTTCTGATGTCCTTTTTGTTTGCTAGGGTGGTGACCTTATCAAATGGGATAAAGCAAAAATTGGATATTATGTTGGCATTGATATAGCTGAAGGCTCGGTAAATATTCTACCTAGAATTTGTTCAATTTGAAGAGACAGAGATTGGTGCTGCTTTTTTTTTTCCCCTGCAATGTGTGGCTGAATTTTCTGTTCATAGAATGCATAAATTTATAGCATAAGTATGTCTACACGGCAAAGCAATGCCATTGAAACCATGCCATCATTATTCATACATTTTAACATGATTATTCATATTGTTAGTTCTTAAATCTTTAGAACTCTACTCTGGTGTCTACTATATTGTTACCTCTTGATTTTATCCACTACTTCTGCTGTTACATGTTAAAATTTTAGTGATAAAATCTTTTACTTGATTAATTATATTGCTTAATTTTTCAAGTATTTATCTTCACTTTTAATTACAGATTGAAGATTGCCGGATGCGTTACAATGGTGATGCTGACCATCATCAGCGTCGCAAGTTCTCTTTTCCTGCCCGCCTCATATGTGGGGATTGTTATGAGGTGATTTCACTTGAGTGCTGTATTTGATCTGAATTACATGGAGTATGTTACCCCTTTTGTGGAGTCAACATGTTGGTTTAAAAAAACTAAATATATAACTGATATTTATGTCCTGTCCTGATATTCAGGTTCGCTTGGACAAAGTACTGGCAGATGATGCACCTTTTGATATCTGCAGTTGTCAGGTGAATGAAGTTTACTTTTATGATTTCTGCTTCAATTTTTAAAATCTCTTGGGGCCTGGGGTTCTATCATAATGCTGAAGATTGCTTCTGTCAAGGTATTCATTATGTCACCTAATTGATAGTCATTCAACCATCAATAATACAGACTAGGGTATTTAGAAATTCAGAAGGTTGCTCCTTATTGTCAATATAAATATTTCCTTTTGGTGCTTGTTTCTTACTAAAAGGAAGCTCAATCTGGAAAATCGAGGAACTGGTTGGTGTGCAAACTGTGTCCAACATACCTGTCCTGTAGTAATTCCACAACTTCGTGAAATGTACTCTCTATATCTGTGCATGGGACTGAGTAGAGTATTGATAATGATCCCTTTCACCATTTTTCTATATTTGTTTTTGGTTCTTCAATTAATTTTATTCAAACCAATGATATCAATCCACAAGGTCTCTGCATCTCTCTGTCTCTCTCTCTATCTTTGTACTCATGTGCCTGCTTTATTCTGAAGCATTAAAAGGATTTTGCAGTTTGCCCTGCATTATTCGTGGTCTACTGAGGCACGTGCACGGCGGGCCTTGTCCAACATATCAGCCTTACTTCGCCCAGGAGGTACCTTCATTGGAACAATGCCAGATGCCAATGTTATCATCAAAAAGCTTAGAGAAGGTTTTTTCTTGTTGCTTTTTTTTTATGCTCTTTGTATTTCTGATCAAATACTCTAAAAGATCTGGCATATGTGTCTTGTATAACATATTTGACATACCATAATCATTTCTTTCTAGCACTTTTTAATTCAGGATCTGTCAAGATAATGAATAATGTGGAAAAGGAAGTTTAAAATGCCTGATGAAAGTTTCATTTAAGAAAATTTTCCCATATACTCGATTCCCATTTATAAGAATATTATTGCACTTTGATTGGCGTTACTCTGGAAACCTTGCATGGACAAGCTAAGGCCAAAATTTAATTTCTTCCGATAACTTCAAAACTAACTGAATGAAACATTCAATTGACTGAGAATTTGAAACCCAATTTATTTCGTCAAAATCCATTTATGTGAATTTGCATATAGAAATGTTCTAAAATGGGTGTATGTCATGTGTTTCTCAATATGCTAAATCAATCATAAGAACTATCTACTGTAGTGACACTGTCCAGTATCCTCTAGACAAGAAAACAAGCAAACAAGATTTAACAAGTGCAGCACATTGTTTGTGCTTCTTCTTTCAATTCTAGAAAATAACAGTATTGGATATTGGATCTGCTATGTTGATTCCACCATCTCTGGTTTGTGGTTCTTAAGTTGTTGCATTCAGGCTTCATTAGTAGTCCTTTAGGTTCCCTCTTTCTCCCATTAGTTCAAAGGGAAGGAAATTTTTTTTTTTGTTGGCATTTATGGCTAACTGACTATGCTAGGTGTCATGTAAGCCCTTTGTAGCATACAAATAGGATCACTCTCCACCCTTCATTCGAATGGTGGTTTCAGCTTCCTTTGGAATAGCAGGTAATCTCACCTTAGGGATTAGCACGCTTTCAGGAGGAACATAGAATGGTGGAGGATCTAGCATGCAGAACACGGAAATCATTAGAAATTCATGAATTAGAGATGCTATCATATGGATTTTATTTGTCAATATAAAAAACTGTGTGAGAAATAGAAGTTAATGATCAATTTTGCTCACCAAAAAAAAAAATGAAGGATGCAATTGTCATGTGTATTTCTTATTTCGACGATACAATAATTAATTATTAATGGTTCTTGCCAACTACTTTTCTCATTCTTGATGGAAGATACAATTGTTATGTGAACATGCAGCTAAAGGACTGGCCTTTGGTAATAATGTCTACTGGATACGTTTTGATGAAGAGTACTCTGAAAAGGTGAATTCTTCTCCAGCAGCGTGATTGTATTCATAAAGATAATATCTAATCTGACTAGTGCTTTGTACTTTGGTTCAGAAATTTAAATATTCCAGCCCATTTGGTATCAAGTACAAATTCCACCTGGAGGTATTGCTCTGTTAGTTTTTCTTTCTATTTAATCTCTACTCTCTAGTAATTGCCAATGTTGCTTTTTTTCTTATTCACTGTAATTGCTGTACAACTCATATTCCATGTCAAAAACATTTGCATGAATTGAATCTATCATGGTTTTGTGTGGTATTCAGTCAGTCTTGAGCAAAAATGATGAATTCTTAATTTGGACAGTTCTTGTTTTCTTCTCTTACCAATTCTATACCTTTCATTACTTTTTGCTATTGGTTCGGTTTATAAGCCATATGCTATGCCAACTGTGAGACCTTATGCTATGCTCTCTCTACTGCAGGATGCTGTTGACTGTCCTGAATGGGTTGTCCCTTTTAACATCTTCAAATCATTGGCAGAAGAGGTACTATGTTTTTACAGCATCAATTGAACTCTGATTTTTAACTTTGTAGTGTTTAGAAGCTACTGATTTGAATTTCTGGTTTCGAAATTGATAATGCTTGAAGCCTTGAAATGTGTTGGAGACTGAGGACTGACTGGTCACATATCTGGAAAAAAAAAAATCAGCCCATAAGAAGTTTATAATGCAACACTTAGGTCATTTTAATGGTTAGGTCCATACTTAAAAGAAAGCCCAAAATTTTGATTTAAAAAAAAAAGATTAAGAAACACTTCCTGGGTCCCAAAAACTGAACAAATTGAAAACTTATGCAGCAACAGTTATCAGAACTTATTCTGTGCAACTTATTTGCTTCAATTTTGGCAGTACAATTTGGAGCTAATTTTTGTGAAGAATGCACATGAATTTGTGCACGAGTATTTGAAAAAACCAGAATATGTTGAGTTAATGCGAAGGCTTGGTGCTTTGGGTGATGGTAACAGGGAACAGAGTAAGTTCTTGCACTATACTTATGTTTTTCTTAGTTATTTTAATTTGCTCATCGAGACATCTATTTCTAATACTAGTTTCCTCTTTTTATGCCATTTGATATGCAGGCACATTATCACAAGATGAATGGGAAGTAGCTTATCTTTACTTGACATTTGTGTTGAAGAAGGTTAATAAAATCATTCTTTCAGTATTGTGTCGAGAATCATGCTTATGTTTTCTAACAAGTTATTGAAAGTTTTGAGGTGAATTTGTGTATTTTCTCAGCGAGGCCAACCAGACCCGACACAAAGAAAGGGTAAACGAGAGAAAGGAAAAATGCATATATCAAAGGACATTATGTTCATCAATAGCTGAATTCAGAGGACATTAATGCATAGGATCTGATAACAAGTCCCCTTAGTTATCCATTTGGCTTTGTTTTCAGAGCCTCTTAGAAAATTCATGTTACTCAATTTTGTAGATTCAAATGATATTTCATACATTTGCTTTAGAATTGCCATTTTTACGTAAGGAATCTAAATAGTTGAGTTAGTGCAATTCCCCTTCTTATGGTGATACTTCTTAACTTCGATTGTCCATCAAAAAAATTTGAACTGAGCTTAGATTTCCCTTAACCCCAAAAAGAAAGGGAAAATTTTTTTGAAAGAATAGCAAACGAAGTAAATTACTTGTTCCCCCCAGTTCCTCTAAACAATGAAATTCATTCAGGATAGAAACTTTCTAGTCATCTGATAGCAGCAGGCAATTAATTGCCTTAAACAAGATTTCACCCTATTGACAATCTAACAAATTATACCATAACAAACAGATGACAGCGGCAAATTGAAGACCCACACAAAATAGCTTGGAAGCTTCATAACTTGATTAACCTAAGCACATGGGCACAGAGAAAGGGAAAAACAGACAATTCATGACATTATAAGTCACCATTAAAGCTTAAATCTGAAGTAAGAAACAAACAAACAAGACAACTAGACATGAACAATATTGAAAAACATGTTCCCATTAAATGGCCGCACTTAAGTAGCAATCACAAGCCCTCAAACACCATAGCCATCAAACAGAATTGTACATAAAGCTACATATTCCTTCGATTGAGAAGATAAGGTACTACGGTAATAACTATAAATTGTTTAGCATTGATAATATTTGTCCATTTAAGGCATCATTAATAGTCTTTATTCCGTATGCTCGGCAAATTACAGTTTAGATTCCAATGCATGAACTTTAACCTCTCTTCAGCACCACCACCATAATGACCATCACTGCCACTGCCATAAAAGACATTCCCAGAGGCTTCTCAAAGAAAGATGGTCGAGAATCTCCATCAGCAGCAGTAGATTTGTTCTCAGTTGAAAGGCCAAAAATTTGCTGAACAAAAGAAGAGACATTGTTCACCATCTCAGCCACACTCTGCTTGATAGTATCAAATATATCCTTGGGCGCATCTTCAAATCCAGTTTCACTTGCATTATCAGATAATTCAGTAAACATCTTTGGAGACCCTGAATCCTTTATTAACTCTGCATCTGCACCAGATTCTGTTTGATACAGACAGATGCTGAATAAATCAAAGCCAGCCAACAGAATATGTAAGAAGAATTGAAAAGATGCATGTAGTAATTGAAAGAGTAGGAGCAATTCTTACGAGTCTTTTGAAACTGGAGGAATTCCTGAAGAGACTCATTTTTCCAAACAGCATCCCAGACATTTGGATCCGAGGCAATGGAAGCAACAACAGTCTGGGCGCAAACCAAGACCAGAGATTGTACCACATAATCAGATTTTATCATTTGGTATTATTTAATGTACAACATAACAATTAAAAAATTCAGCATCCAAAGTATCTTGTATAGATTTCAGTTTTTGGGAGGCAACAGTTATATCCTCTACATGATATGTTTTGAACAAAAACCTATGCTGTAAAAGATTTGGATTGTTTGAAATGAATTGACAGCAATATACTTTTCCAGTAACAAAATCAATCAGCAATAAGAAGGAATTGATTTCAGCTATATTCAAGGAAGTTTCATCCCTAAAGATAGAACATAGAAGGAATTGATTCAGAAAGCATAAACAGCCCAATATCAAGACTCCAATCAAAGTTTCCAGTAAACTTTGAAATAGAACAATCATTAAGGAAGAAAACAATTGCTCAAGGGTGAGACATTAATCAAAACCTGTGCTGCAGGACTTTCATTGAGCAATGCAAATGCCGACATAGCATAACTTGGAGAAGAAGTTCTTGGATCACAAGTTATGCAACTTTTAGTCTCCAAAGAATCTGGGTTTGCAAGCAAACCTAAGGCAGACTGCTGACCACTTCTGAATGAACCACCAGATTTCGTGCAAGCAGGAGACAACAGATACACTCTGTAAAAGTCATGTTCAGACAGCGACAAAGTGACCAAAAATAAATAAATAAAAGCTAGAGTAAAGATAAATCACAGCATTTCCCTAAAAAAAGATATATAACAGCATAAAAATCAAAATTACCATATGTTCCATGTATATACCCACCAACTAAAATGCAGACATGCTTTTCAAAGAAAAAAAAAAGAAAAAGAAATATTCAATGGATAATTTACAATAGCAAATTAATATTGTTGTAAATAAAAATGGAAAAAAAAAATCCCAGTTGGACATATTATCTCAAGATGAGATTTAAAGTAATTCCATTGATCCTGTAGACTATGCATCTTCTATTCCATAATATGAAGCGTAGGTAAGGCTTGTAAATCATTCCAGATGAGTAATTCCACTGCCCTACAAGTGCAAAGAATAGATGATAGATGCAGGTACAGGTATGTGTTTAGAAGCTTCTCAATTGGATGGTAAAAGACAATGGCTTTTGTCAGGGTGTGGCAGGAAATTTCAGGTAGCCATGATACAAAAAGCTTATTGATTAAGATGAACAATCTCTAATATGAAACTTTTTTTGATTTTGCTTGAAGAGGAATATACAAAAGGCAACAGTTTTTTGTTGTCTGAAGAGGAATGCGTCAAAAATAGGACCACAGGTGCAAAAAATACAATGAGAGAACCGATCAAGCGATATGCTAAACAAAAACTATGGAAGACAGCACATTTAAGAAGTGGGCAATCTATCAAATTCTAGATGGCCAGATTGCATTATTGCTATGTATGCACAGTAAGACAACCATTTAAATGCAAGCTTAATGATGACATAAAATGAATTAATTGCAAATATGTGGGATGATCTTAGAGATCAGTATATAAACTGGCTTTAGGCTCTGTTATAAAGTGTGAAATGATAATCAATATGCTCTAGAATCTTTCTCTATCAATTGCATTTTCTCTCCTTTTCAATATCTTCCTCTCATTTCCTAGTTACCAACAGTTGTGATAATCTTACAACATTTGCAAACAATAAGCAATTGCTTTGATCCTGGAAACAGGGAAGAAAAATAAAACAAAGGAAAAAGTGAAAAAGAAATTAACTTGATACTTTACAATGTAAAACAACCACCAGCCTATACCAGTATGATAAGTAAAAATATTAGCAAGAAACAGTTAAAAATATTAGCAAGAAACAGTTTTTGAGAAAACATCTTTTGAGAGAAAATAAGAAGAAACAAGAAAGGTTAAAGATTTTGAAGAAAGAATTTAGAATTAAATGTTGGGTACTTGGGTTAAACAGAAGTTAATGCAATGATTGAATACAAACTATTCACGAATATAATTCAAAAACTCAAAAAATATAATAAAAGAAAATTACAAATCCCCAAATCAAATATTATTACTGATTTGAAAACAGAATAGACAATTGATTTAGAAACTTCAATTTAGAGGAATTAAACAGCAATGTATCACACAATACCAAAAGAAAAGAGTTATATCAAACCAAGTCTAAAGATAAATACGAAATTATGAGTAAAAATATCAAAACTTTGTTATTTACTTTTCCAGAGCATCCTTCAAATCAACAGTGGCCTCTTTCGCCTCTTTCAGGCTTGGAGCAGGCCCGAACACAACTCTTGGCAAAGGCTCACTGTGTTCAATCAACAGTTCCTCCTCACCACCAGCAAACTCCCAATCATCCAACTCCCACGCCGGACGCTGGACTCCGGCCGAATCCACACCAGCAGCGTTCCCGCTCTGCGAAGAAGATATAATTGCAGACACAGGGCGTGCGACGTTGCGCACAGACTGTTCAGCCGGAGACGGGACAGAAGATAACCCTCCTCGGATGCCACTGTTAACGACGCCGACACCGGCAACTTTGGCTGCGGCTCTCATGGCTGCTCCTCCACCCATAACGATCGAGAGAGGAAATGAAAAATCTAGGTTTTATTTGGCGAAGCGATTTTATCGATGATTAAAGATCGCCAGTTTGGGATAAGTGAGAAATGAGGAATTTATAGGCTTCGAATAAATCCGATATTGATCCGACTCTTATTATTTAAATATTATTATGGTCTTTATAAATTAAATTAAAGAAAATAAAAAATAAATCAATGAATTGAGATCGTTTCAGGACTGAAAGCAACCTAAATTTACAAAAAATAAAAATAAAAATAAAAAATTGAGATAATTAGTATACGGCGCATTGGATATTGCGTTCCCTTCGTTTGGAAGGAAACTGCATGCTACACAGTTTATCCATTTGGTATTTTTTATTTTTTATTTTTTATATTATAAAAATATAATACAAATTATTTATATAGGAAAATATTAATTTTGAATCTAAATTTATTTTATTTTATTTTTTTATTAAATTCTTAATTCATTTTTTACTTCACATTGACCATTAATCCAACTCTATTCCATATCATGTTGATGATGATCAACATATCAGGCATGATAATATTATGATATTTATGTTTATTAATCAAATTTTTATCAAAAGGGTAAGGTAATAATTTTGACTTTTAAAATTAATTCAGAGGATGTTTGATAATTTAATTTATTATTTAATTTAATATTTTTAGTACTTATTAATTTTAAAATGATTTGATAATATAAAACAGTTTCAATTTAAAATTTTCAATTAAGTAAAAAACACTTAGAATGATAAGTTAAAATATTTTACTTAAAATTTATAGCTCAGTTATTAAGTTTTTAAAATTTTTTATTAAAGTGACTTTTATATTCTTACATATTTGTAATACCCTGATTTTTAGTTATTTTTAAAAATATTATTTTCAAATGGAGATATAAATATTTAATTCGATTTACTGTAATTGTGCTTAATGGTAATTTGGATTACCATTATTATTGTAGAAAATATAATATTTGATTTATTAATGATTAATTAAATTAATTAAGAAAATGATGATTTTAATATTGATATTAAAGTTTAAGTAAATTAATTAGTAAAATTGATTTATTATTTGAATTATAAAATAAAGTAAGTATTATAAGTTATAATGAGTAAATTAATTAGTTTATTTAAAGTGATTTTAGATTTTAGTTATTATTATTATTATTATTATTATTATTATTATTATATGTAAGCAGATAAGAAACAAAAAGAAGAAAAAAGAAAAAGTAGGCAGAGAAAGGACGGAGAGAGAAAGTGCAAGAGAGAGAGAGAGAGAGAGTCAGGGACAGAATCGAAAAAGTGGTTCGTTCGCTACCTTCCGGTCATCCAATCGGAACACGCGCCGAACCGGTGGAAAGAGGAGGCCGAGACGCTTCCAACGGCACTAGCCCGGTCGCCGTTCGACGCCGCACACCGCCGCACCTCCCGGAAAAGCGTCCTCCGGCCAGCGAGCTTCCGATCATTATTTCGTCGACTTTTCAACCTCCGTTTCCAACGATTCTTATACCGTTGGACTCGTATTCTTATAAGCTTCGATTC